>PVYJ01006256.1:15128-38443 GCA_002995095.1 Rhizopogon sp. AM-2018a | reverse complement strand
TTAAATTTACCAGGCAGTCCTCATGGCGTCTTATACTTAGTTCAAGTAGAAGAAGTCGCTTTATATTAAGGTATGAGAGAACGCAAACGAAGGTGATGTCGACAAACAAGATGTAAAGCTGCCATTATCCATCGAAAACAAACAAGCGCAGAAGCATGATGCTTCGGGTATCCGAATCTTCCTGTGCATCTAGTCTATGATCCCATCTTGTGAAACCAGTGACACAGATCGCAACTAAGGGGACCGCCCTCTACTGATTGGTCGGTGGTCTCTGTTGCACACCCTCCTTGAGCGCAAGCAATTGTTTCGAACGGAACGCCTCATAGTGGATCTGAGCCGTCGTCTCAATCAGGTCTTGCAGGTGTGTCCTAATATAGCACCTTGTGGTCAGTAATCAAATCCTGGAAACACGTACCCACGCCACAAACCTTGTGAGGAAGTTTCGCAGATGCATGAACTCGCAGTGGTTCTCATCTTCCACGTTAACCACGCCCCACCGGTTCTTACGTCCGAGTACCGACTTGCCGTCAATAATCACACTACGCTCAGAGCCCACGACAGCGAAAGGAATCACACTCTGCCCGGGCCGTCAGATATTATAATCCAAAGTCCCGATAAGAAATACACATACGCGAATAGACTCATTCAGCTGAATCTCTTCCTCATCAGTCTCATCCGTATCGAAGGGGTACAAGCGGATGTTGTTGTAAACCAGCTCGGCGCGAATCTGCAAATAGATCAACCAATTGCATAACGAGATTTAAAGCAACGAGCAAACCTTTTCTTTGAATGCGACCCTTTCCTCCAGAGTCAAGCTGTCTGCCTTGGCAATCACGGGAACGACATTCACGACCTCGCTCAGCTTCTTCATCACAATAACGTCAATAGCACGGAGCGAGTGGCCCGTGGGGCTGATGAAGTACAGACAGCAGTGGATACGCGTGTCCAGGATGTACCGGTCACGCATCGCCGTCAGCTCTTTGCGCAAGTACGCGCTGTGCTGGTCCTTGATGTACTTCACAATAGGATCCCAGCTGCACGACGCCTATTAGCGACACTAAAATCGACGCGTTGGGTATCATACCAGTTCTCGTTGTTGACCTGGTCGCCATATCCAGGCGTGTCAACGATGTTGAGGCGCAACTTGACCCCATTTTCGACGATAACTAGTAAACGCGCATAAACCCTGCTCAAAGCGCCCTGTAAAATGCCTACTAACCGTGTGAGACGGCCTGAATCTCAGTGGTCTGCCTGACGGGCTCGTCTGCCGCCAACCGGCCTTTGGAGTCAATGAGGTGCGAGGCAAAAACGGTGTTGATCAGCGTCGATTTTCCCAGACCAGTTTGTCCTAAATTAACAAAACGCACGCATCATTTAGTCTCACAAATACGACAACAACCATGAAACCATGTCAAACCCACCAACAACAATGACGTTGAATTGGAAACCGCGCTTCAAGAGCTTGTGCTCAATCTGCTGCGTGATAGAGTCGAAACCGACATAGGACGTCGCACGAATTTCCTCGACAGCTGCTGCAGCCATGACTTCAGAATGGAAAATGGGGCGAGGGTCAAGTAAGGGAGAGCTGGTGGTGTCGACGACTCGAAGGTGAAGGCGAAGAACGATGGAACGAACCGAGATCCAAATTTGTTTGCTTCGGGGTCCTGTTGACGGGGTCCCACCTTAAATGGATTAGCACGGCTACTTAGTACTTACATAAACGTACAATAACTTTGGGACAAACCAAAAATTCGAATTGCACATTTCTACTAATTTTATTCACCCGTTTCTACTTTAAAGATCTACCTACACTCCGCAATTTCTTCTTGATCATCAGACCCCCTGAGGGACCCGGCATGACTTCTGATACACTTAACAACATTCGTTTCTTTCACCGCGTGGTCGAGCGACTCGATCAGAGAACAGTGCCTAGCCTATAAAAAAACCAAAAGAGCAGATAACATTATCAGTACACAAATAACGTTATTTCGCAGAGGAACGCAAAGTGATCGGGAATATTGAGAGGTATGGTATGGCAAACGCCGCGACAAGGACAACCACGGCTATCGCTACAGCTGTCGCAGCTGCAGGATTTGCAGAATTGGAAGAAGTGCGAGTACGAGGACGTGTGGATGATAAAGGTTTGGTGTAGGAGGGGGAAACTATGAGCTGCACATACCCAATAGATTTGAGGCCATGGATGCTGGGAAATCATGCATCAGTACATGCCAAAACTCTCAATAACACGAACGTACTAGTATCCTTCCAAATTTCTCGTGATCTCGTCCTCCATGCCTGTCGGTACACCATCGAGAGTAAACTTGACTTTGGTCGAATCAGACGACTGCTCGAAAGTGGTTGTCAAAGTCGCAAAGTGATCTGATACAATGACAGTTCAAGCGCTTTTACAACGGTATGAACTAAGAAAAATATCCAACCTGATGGCCACGTAGGACTTTGTAAAGCCCATGTCTGCACGATCTCCTTGCCTGGCGTCAGCGACAGGTACTTGCCCTTGACGCCGCCACCAAACAACGAATACTCGGTGTCTGCCTTTGCTGCCGACTACGGAGGGAACGCGTCAGCCTGTTAACAAACGAACTTCAGTCCTGAATTACCTGAGCAGGTGCACGGGTCCACAAAGGAATCCTCTTCTCGTCCGTGAAGAGTCCGAATAGATCATCTGCAGCGGCCATGAACCTCGCTTCCTTGACGACAGTGGACGTATTAAGTTTAGCTTGTTTGACCGGAGCAGGTTTTGGAATGGTAGTAGAAGCTGATGCAATGGTCCCAGAAGGTGTGCCGGCAGCAGGAGCTGGGGTGCCCGTACGGCTAGGTTCGCTGCTGACTGTAAGATCCTTCCCATGGGTATTTATGAGGGCCACAGGGAATTCGGCAAACTTGGCCTCGAGCGCAGATGGGAGACGCGTCTTGACGAAAACGAACAGCGCGTCTGCTGAAGGACTAGAAGAAGTGCTGAGCGTCCAGTTGTACTGCGATCAAAACGACTTCAACTTGACAGTGATCTACACGATAGACATCAGATACACACTTGATAGTCCTGGGATTTATCCAATGTATTTTCATGCGAGACTTCTGGGATGCTAAGACTTCCGGTGACCTCTGTCCCGTCACTCGTGGCGCCGTGCCAATCCAGTGAGATAGGAATGTCGTATATCGTGATCAACCTGAAAGTAATATCCAGCTGTTAACGCGCAAATTGCAGGCAGAACAGGGTGCACACTTTGACTTGCGCTGACCGAGTTCAACATCACCGTCGCCGACGCTCACTGAAGAAACCGCAACGTTTCCCTCTGAGCCTTCGATCACGATGGCTGTCAGCTCTTGCTTGAACCATTCCTTGGCCCATGGAGTCACATTTTTGTTCTTCCAGTGCCAGTTCGCAGTGGTAGTAGGCATCGCCATCTTTTTTTCTCGGAGTCGGTTACGATAAAAAGAAAACTACGGTCGCGACTTGACTTGCTGAAGCGTAATTTTTGCAATGACAGTGAAGTCAAAGTATGTATATAGCCGCGGCTCCAAGACTCCTTGACAAAATGATGCCTCCAGAACATTCTAGCGGCAACTGTAGCTATTATCTAACTTACCAGGCTAACTGAAGATAGAACAGCGGAGATGACGAAAATCACATCGCAAGAATCCATGGACAATGGACATGTCATACTCGAGTTCCTCGACTTGATGGATCACTGACTATGGATGTGGATAGTTCCTCGGTCAGATGAGGAGCCTTTTCAATTCGTGTTTCAAATTTTGTACACAAGCTGACGGCACCTCATCTTTTAGCTCCTCAGCACGCCCCCGCCCATCTTGGACTACGTGTGCTTTTCCGAGCTTTGTGTATCCATGCCTTGTTGATAACATACTCGCAATATGAATGCCGTCAGCAGGAGAAGGACTTCTACCGCCGACTTATATAGCTCGTTACTGACTGTGGTTCTAGTTTCTTGGATAATATGAGAGACGATACGGACGCTCAAATCGGACACTACCATGAGTATTCTCTATATCATTTATCTCTCACCGAGGTTCGTAAGGGTCCGTAGTCTCCCGTTGTCAGACCTTGAAAGGAAGGAAGTCTTTCAGCACTCCTTGATCTCCGCATCTTCACTGCATTCGCCTACAGCACCAGACTTTTAACATACCATTTGTGGCCGTTCACGTACAATGCATCCCTTTTCTCGACGTTGTCTCGACCCGGTGATGAGCTTCAGCACGATACTACACTCAGAGTCAGTTCAGGCCCCTAATCGAACCTCGCAACAGCACTTAGGCTTCCCACCTTTACCCCTCACTTACTCTCGCTCGTCAGTGTTTGTTTTGTGTTGAGTGTTCCCTTCAGGTGTAGGTCAAGCGCATCACCGGACGCATTGAAATGAACCTCAAGATATCTTCTTTCCTGCGCATTCTACGCCGCTGCCCTTCCATATGTCAGCACATACGGTCTACTCAGTTTACAAGTCCCGAGATTGTTGCAGTGATTAAATTATGCTGAGGATATGCAATGCGAGATACCCAGTGTGCGCAATTCGCAGGCGGGTGTTGAGGGCATTCACAGACGACAAAAGTTGTCGGTTGATTGAACTTGGCGCCCTGACAACAATTCTTAACCAGGCTGCTAGGACAGAGGCAATAATTACGCCTGATAAAAGTTCATGCCCGGAGAATATGTAACAAGGGTTCTCTGAAGCGCATTGAAACAGGCTTCATGGATTAGGACGTACAGCAATACAAGATAAAATCTGAAGTAACGCGCTGCACTATTAGTGTATGTTACCATTCATCAGCGTAAAAATCGTCGTCATATGCATTGCCGATCTGAGCAGGTGATCAGAACTTCCCAATGAGAATAGGTTTTTGCAAGCACTCACCTCATAGTCACCACGATCACAACGTTTACAAACGAACTTGCCTCCACAGTCCTTGCACATCCATTGTTCACAATGGGCACAAAAACTCTCATCATCATCAGCGCATGCCTCGCATGAAAGAACTCCACAGTCCTCGCACTTGATAAAGATACCGACGACCTGTGTGTGCTCAATATCTTTACCCTCGTCGTCTTCTTCTTCAATGCAATCGTTACAGAGCCCCACACATTCGCACAGCCCGCAATGGCGAATGTAGTATGAGCATGACGAACAGAAAGACAGCTGGCACCGGGGACATGTGATAAGCTTAGCAACAGTAGAAGACTGCGACTCGCAGCTACCACAGGTCCAATATTTACTGCATGGACAGGAGAAGCCGTCCTGTGTGGTGCAATCAGGGCACACTATTGTGGTCATGCTCAAAAGAGACCAACAACGGGTGTTGCTGCACCGTCGCCCGACCCCTTGGGTCTCATTACTGCTCGTTTTGCAGGCAGTGGACATGCAAGATATCGGCCGGGTTGGGTGCAATCGGGTTACTATTCCCGAACTACCAATGTTCGATGAAGACAGTTCGATGACATCTGTGCTCTCATTGGGAAGAGGGCGTCCAATGCACCAATAGAGCTCGTCTGAGCAGAACCAGTGTGTACATATAGGACACTGGCCCAGGCGAGGTAGAAAGCTCTTTGGAGACTCTAAACATGAAGTACAGGAACTCCATGAGGGATGGGTATGACACTTTACGATGGGGACGGCAGCAGAGGCCTTGCAATCGATATTGGAGCAGGAGATGATTCTGCACGATACACACGATGTCGGCTGTGCTGAGCAGAGAGGGCAATCCAGACCATCGCTGGATAGCTCCTTCGCGTCATCTTCGTCAAGCAAACCTTTCTCGATAAGACAACGATAGAATGCCTGTACTCGAGAAATAACTCAGCAGAGGCTTCCAACTACATATTATACTTGCCTGGACTCTCTTTCGATGCTCTTCTCTCGCCTTCTGCAGCCGAAGTGCTTCCTCACGTCGTCGCGCCTCTTCCGCTTCCTTTTCCTCTCTGATAACTTTCCTCGCATACTCTCTAAGTTGTGTCGCGGCGGATTGTATCTCTTCGGGTACGGGAAAACGGGTGTTCTTGAACTTGTCGTGGACGTTCAGGGAGTTTAAATTTATCATGAAGTGGGTTTTCATTTGTGGACCTTCTCTGAGGTTGATAATCACAATCGACGACTCGAATCCAGACTCGTTTTCCTTGTAAGAAAGGCTTGGTAAATGGCACCGTGGATTGACAGTGCGGTAAATGCATTGCATAACTTGATCAACCAGAGAGTACATGGCGTGCCCGGAGGTGAAAGTGATGTTTCGCCAACCACTCATTTTGTTGAATGGAGTTCGAATATAGTAGAAGTGTAAAGACCCTGACAACTTGAACCCGGCAACTTGAAGGACTTAACAAGTCAAACACAATGACTCAAGCCCGGCCCGGCCGGGGTTCGTCGACGTTAACTTGGCCTCAATGTTCGGCAATGAAATCATTAAGATTTGTTCGCGATGTAAAATGTAGACCGACGCGTTACTTTACTGGCATTTGTTCCCGGCTTTATTATCGCGAGGCCATCTGCCAGATGATGCTCGTCGAGAGGACCTTGGTGAATCCAGCAAACTTTATAAAACTGAACGATGTAGTTATAACCATAGTCTAGTGAAGTTCACCGTGTATTCTAGTTATTATAATTCAACCCGAATGACGGGTGATCCTACCTCTTTCCATACAACTTGAAGGTTTACAAACTTCTCCACAGAGCTTGTACAGTCTTCGGTCACATTTGGAACAAAATCTCTCGACATGATCAGTGCATGCCTCGCGTCAAATACCTTTGCAGATCCTGCGCTGTTTGATAATGACATTGACGTATCTGGATCGGAGGCTTATATGCCTGGCCTTACACGGCGAACTTTCACAGCTTTCACGAATTCGATTTCTGACTCTCACAATCCTTCACTTGTATTTCTAAGTATGTCTACTGTGCCAGTATATACACGATTCTACACACATGTGTTAAGCGGCTACGACTAGGGTATAATAAACCAAGGAAAATCGGATGCTGCACGAATTGTCAATGAGATACTCCTCGAAATTAGATATCGCCGTATCATAGAACCGGACTCGCAGCCCTGCTAGGCTCCGCATCCCACATCTTGAACATCGCCTCGCCCAAAGCTTTCCCGAGAGCCAGAGCGAGTGGTATCGGCACTGCGTTACCGATCTGTCTGAATTGCTGAGGTGCAACAAGTCAACGGTAAAATGTCTGCACACGTAGCAAGCACTCACATCATTGATAGCCTTCCTGTCCGCATTGACAGAGACGAATTCGTAGTTATCCGGGAACCCTTGCGCACGTGCACATTCACGAACCGTAAGGATGCGCTTTTGCTGGCATACCAAAGGTAAGGCATCAAACTCGGAAAATGACAGCCAGAGCTCATACCGAAGGATGCAATACTTGACCGGTTTTATTGTTTGGCAACATGGTAGTCATTGCAGTCAAGAAATACAAGTCTGCATCAAGTCGTTGATAGACGGCTGTCGAGAGAATCAGCAATGCTTTGAACAGAAAGGTGTTGCATCTTGCCTTTATAGATTGTCCTAGCGTTTGCGTGCTTCGAGAGTCCGGTATGCAACTCCTTGGGTAGGTCTATGGCATTCGCATGAATTCTACATTGCCAACAATAACATAACTCGACTTGCCGAAATGGTTAGCTCCCGCTCTGAGAGGCACGTTTAACGTTCTGTTTCCAAACCTCAGCGCAAGATCAATTCAAGGATTGACACCGTAAACTCACCTTTCAATGATGATATCTCCGAAGCGCTTGGTATAGTGATATATAAGCTTTTTGCTCCCCTTTCGCATGAACTTCTGGTAGCGGGATATTGGCCCACTGGTATAACGGCATGGCTTCGAGAAACCAGCGTACGGGTCTACTGAAGTTGCTTTGGAACACAGCGCAGAAAAAGATGGGATCCCGAGCTCATCTTTGCGCCTGCGCTCCACCTTACTATCGGTGGCAGTTTTCGGGATGTTGGTATGGGGGTTAATCCTAGACATAGGTGATTGAATGAGTCAGGTTACAAAACTCGGGAACGGCTCGCACCAGTCAAACGGAGGCTGCAACATGGGTTGGTGTGAGAAAATTGTTACCACAAAGCGATTTTGGACCATACCAAATCACCAATAGCTTCGTGAATCGTCACGAAATGCAGCGGGGCTGAGAGGTCGGCCTGTTCATCATATTTCGAGCGTCCGATGGGCTCTAAATAAGCACCGGTCGGTAACTTAACCCGCTGCGTTCTTGTATGCGGAAAGAAGTGCGTTGGGATCGGGAATTCAGGGAAGGGGACATCTTGCCTAGCTGCAAAGAACAGAACCCTTCTGCGTGCTTGAGGCGCGCCATAGTTTCCTGCGTGAAGAACGTTAGATCCGACCTGGTAGCTGAAAAATAATCAGCACGGAGCAATGCAGATGTATTAAATCATACTTCAAGGCAATCAAGGCGGCGTGGATGAATTTCACGACGCCCGAAGCGACAGTTTTTTCTTTGAGCGAATGATCCAGGATGCCGCCGACGTTCTCCAATAGGAAATACATCGGTCGATAAAATTCTACATATGCGATCATGTTGCAGACGAGCGTGGACCTATAATATGTCGTTAGTACAGATATACTGACTGCACATCTTTTTGTTCACCGTATGTCATCTTCTCTCTAGTAATCACATTGTCACTACGGCACATGAGAGTAATTCTAGCATTTACCTTTGAATGATTCATCTTCGAGAAGGATTGGCATGGTGGACCTAAAATAAATGATAAATATGTTGCCTTTTAGACATGAATCATCACACACCGCCATAGATAAAATCGACTTCACCGGGCTTGGGCATCGCGGGTAAGCGCACCTTATCTCCCAGGGATTTGAGAGGGCGAGGATTCTTTCCCTCTGTAGCATCAATAGCGTACTGGAGGCACACATTGGTGCATTGGTTGTATACCGTCACGTTGGGGTGATTTTTCCTGACATAAACTTTGTTACAAGTATATCAAGCATGAAAAGAAAGGACTGACTTGTAAGTCCTCGCTGCTCCTGGTGAAAACTCAATTGCATATCTCGTCTCCACGAAGCCGGACAAATCCAAGCCAGTTCCGAGGCCACCAGCACCTTCAAAAATGAGTCAAAGACGTAACAGGGCAAAAAAAACAATGGAGTCGAACCAGAAAAGAGCTCCAGCCCTCGAAGAGGACCATATCTCTGCAACTGTTGAGCTCGGCGCGCCAGATGAGCTTGGCGCTCTTCGTGACACGAAACGCAGTGCCTAAATTTATTTTCTGACCACGGATCTAGGTCATCGAGCGAATTAACGTCGAGGGAATCCGCGCACTCGTGTACGTAGTAGTGGTCGTCGTAAGCGACCCAAGCATCAATCTCATCATCCTCCGTCTCATGAACGACGAAACATTGTCCTCGAATATTGTCTGGCCTTGTTTTCTCCAGCAGAGGAGAACGGAACAGACGCCGCTACAAGATATGAATGAGAAAGGTCAGTATACATGTGTCATGCCCTTACCTCGTCATAAGAGACTCCCTTCGGCTTATCAACGCCGCGACAGACCTTTCGAACAATGTCGTCATAGCGCCCAAAAGGTCGAGTGACAACCTCGATACACTTGCCCTTAGAAAATTTGAACTGCTCGATCTGACCAATTTGATAGATACTGTTATAGCCAGTTGAAATATATGCGAAGTCGCCGACATGGTAGCTGACATCGTTGTGAGAGAAGCCGTCTCGAATGGCTCTAGAATCAGTGAAATTTGACTTGCGCTCCTTGAAACCGCAAGCGAGGCACTGCTTATGGTCGTCGCAGAAGGTAAGCAGAGTTTGAATCTCCGAGTCTGAAAGCCGGATGAAACTGGAGTCGAGGCTGTTAAACAGGAGTCTGCAGGCCACGTTCAGTGTCACATGAAAAACTCCTGTAAGAATATGCGTACCCGGAGTGAAAATCATTATCGTCTTTGAGATTTGACTCGTCCGGCTGAAAATTGTCCATCGGGAGGTCGCGCACGTTACACTTTTGCGAGATGGCGTCGATTTCCACGTCGCTGCAGTCGCAGAGCATCAGATATAGCGCATGTGAGTGGCCTGCTTGTTGAAGCAGCGTCTTCGAGCTATGTGTGAACCACTGCGCATGGAACTTTTTGACACCATGGTCTTCGAAGAAATACCGAATAATGCAAAACCTTTTTAGCGTGAGCCCGTGAAACCACGCATCACGGGGGGACGAGGTCGTGACTCACCAGTAATCGTTTCCAAGTTTGTTCGTCGACTGGGAGGGCTGGTGCTCATAACATCTTGCGCGAGTAACGTCCTCGTCCTCTCCAGGTACGACCATGACAGCGTCTCCGACCTCACGAGAATAAGACACAGTTATTGACAGAAGAAGGAGACCTACTGAGTACTCAGCGCCGTCTACGGCAACCGACTCGTAGAATCCAGGGTGGCCACGTACGGGATCCAGCCAGCGCACAGAGTTCGGGTTAGCGACGTGTATTATAGAAGGATGATGTGGCCCGTCGTCAGACTCCATATCTTCGTCTTGTATCTCTCCAGTAACCATGATATTTTCGAACAATCGTTGCGCGACCCTTCCGACGACGGCTGTGGTGACGGTTTTGTTCCTATGTTTGAGAACTTCTTTTTCGACGTCGTTACTCGAGGAACGACTCTGGGGCGGCCGCTGTCTACGCGACCTGGAGGCGGGAACAGTTGGTTCCATCAATTGATATGATAACTCTTGTCCGACGATTTCTTTTACTACCGGAGTGCGTGCTATGCGAATTCCGTCATCGCGAAGCTCGTCGAGCGTTGCAATAATGTAGCATTTCTAACCAACAATCAGAGAGCTGCAACAGAAGGGAATATACTCACAATTTCGTCACATTGTATGTCATTTTCGTCGAGCTCGCGCCCAATGACGGTCAATGCGACAGAGACTTCGTCAGGCGAGTCCGGCACGATGTGAAGCGCACCGATAAAGTCTTCATATGTTAACCGTGGGTTGGCCATGGCCATGGAGACGAGAAGATGCGTGATTCGATGTTTCAGCCACAAGCCATTGAAGAAAGGGGCATATTGTTCAGAAGGACGGTCGAGAATATACCAAGCATGCTTAGTTAGGATATAAAGCTGGCTGATATTGATGGATGTAGCGATATAAGAGTGGGTATCACGAGTGTAACAAATACTCACTCGTCGAGCAATCTGGAGCGCTGTCTTATATCATGAAGAGTGAATTTCCGGATTCGGGTCGAACGAATCCGTTGGAGGCAGGCCTCTGGGTTAGACATAAAGTCTTCTTCGTCTTCGTCGTCAGTATCACCACCGTAGTATTGGTCCTCATCGATATAGGGTTTTACATAGCCAGACGCTCGGTAATTTTTGTTGTTCACCGCATGATTGACATTAATAAGCTCGGCAATGGGCACTAGCTGTCGCGTCTTGCTCTCGTATACGGCGAAATCTGTTAATATTCTTACAGGTACGCCCTCAGAATCATCAGAGCCAGAGAGGTCAGCTAGATCAGTTTCGCCGATGACCTGGAAATTCTCGTCTTCGTCATATTCATCGTCGGGGGGTGCATACAGTAATATCTCTATAGTGAATGTCAAATAGACCTTATTAGACATCTAAGTACGTAGACTTACCTTCAGGCACCGCGAGCTCTTTCGGCTCTGAACCCTTCTGCGGAGGCTGTACCGTCTCGTCGAACATGGACGCGTCGTGTTCGACCACTGTTGATTCCTCCGACGCGTCTGAATCGCTCTGTTATGCGTAATGTTTGATATCATCTTCGCACACTGAATAATTGACTTACTACGCGTGATAGGGACCGGGTGAGTGCCTTCCTTCTTTTCTTCACCGTGCGGGAAGACTCAGGCTCGAGCTCAAGCTCAGGCTCAGGCTCTGAAAGCCTCTTTCTGGACGATGATGCATGGGCTGATATTGGCCCGAAGTGTCGCTTCTTCAACATGAGTTAATCCGGCGGGTTGTAATGATAACAGCTTAGGAGTAATACTAGACCAACAGGGAAAGGTGGTTATGAAGGAAGCTATAGAGGGTGGTGGAGAAAAACAGTTTCAAGAGGACAAATCGGGCTAATTTGGGGGGTCAAATGATCTACAAACATTTCCAGCTGGCACGTAGTCCGCTAAGCCGCTTAGTTGCATCCCACAACTGAAATGCGACTACCCCTCCCACTCCTTCTGGTTTTTTTGGCTCAACAATGCGCCCATGCTTCATCACCAGCCAAGCGCTCTCACAGTACTCACGATTATTATGTTCTCGAACATAACCCTCTCGCAGGCGCAACCCTAGAAGAATGTACAGGTGAACTTGGAGTAGAGCTCGTCGAGCAGGTTGGGGAACTGCGCAATATATGGCTAGTGCGCTCTGCAAAGCTCATGTCTGCTTTTTCTTCGAGGGAAGTCACAGGGTCGGACCAAGTCCTCCGCAGGTTCGAGGATTTGCTCGCCTTCTCAGTGCAGGCAACTAGTTTATATCCACGAGCGGCTGCTGGAGCCCGCGCACACCGTATATCATCCTCCATAAAACATCTCTCGCCGCAAATACCACGCCAACGGATAAAACGAGATGGCTCCTTCCTAGAGCGAGCACCGCCCGCAGTAAAACCCGGCGACTCTCAACCGAATACCGCATCTGAAGTTATTGCAAACCGACTTGGATTTGTGGACCCCTTATTTACTAAACAATGGCATATTGTCAACGACGAATACCCCGAGCATATGATGAATGTAACGGGCGTGTGGGAAATGGGCTTCACCGGGGAGGGCGTAATTACTTCGCTGGTAGATGATGGATTGGACTACCGGAGTAGGGACTTGGCTGGAAACTTCGTACGTACGCTATTAACTCTGTGACCCATTATCGGTGCTGACTTTTCTGAAAGGACGCCGAAAATTCGTACGACTTTAACGATCACACTGACTTGCCCACCCCTGTCCTTTCAGATGACCACCACGGTACGCGCTGCGCCGGTCAAATAGCAGCAATGAAAAATGACGTCTGCGGTGTCGGACTTGCTTACGAGTCAAAAGTTGCCGGTGTACGCATATTATCTGGCCCTATAACGGATGTCGATGAGGCGGCTGCCTTGAACTACGGCTTTCAAAACGTGTCTATCTACAGTTGTAGTTGGGGACCACCTGATGACGGAAGGTCGATGGAAGCTCCAGGATATATCATCGAGAAGGCCGTTGTAAATGGTATACTAAACGGGAGGGCAGGAAAAGGGTCGATATTTGTGTTTGCCAGCGGCAATGGGGCCTCGTCAGGTGACCAGTGCAATTTCGATGGCTACACCAATAGCATATACTCCGTCACCGTCTCGGCAGTAGACTTTAAAGGCCTGCACCCATATTATTCAGAACCTTGCGCTGCAAATATGGTTGTAG
Organism: Rhizopogon sp. AM-2018a; assembly: GCA_002995095.1. Taxonomy (NCBI): domain Eukaryota; kingdom Fungi; phylum Basidiomycota; class Agaricomycetes; order Boletales; family Rhizopogonaceae; genus Rhizopogon; species Rhizopogon sp. AM-2018a. Next base: position 25,022 of record PVYJ01006256.1, on the reverse strand, counting down.
CATATAGTTCAGGAAGCGGTCAACATATCGTAAGCCTGCGACTCCGCACTCTGCAATTAACTGAGGTTCTTTGAAGGTCACTACTGATGTCGGAGAAGATAAATGCTCCAGCAATCACGGAGGCACCTCCGCCGCCGCCCCCAATGCAGCTGGCGTATTTGCTCTGGCGCTTCAAGCTCGGTGGGATTGTTATATCTTTAGAGAATTTATACTAATGATTCGATGACAGACCTGACTTGACGTGGCGAGACATACAACATATCTGCGTGAAGACTGCTCAGATGATAAACCCCGAGGACCCCGACTGGGAGCTCATGGCTTCCGGACAAAAGTACTCGTACAAATATGGCTTCGGACAACTCAACGCCTACGCCTATGTTCAAGCCGCGCAGGAGTGGCAACTTGTGAAGCCGCAAGCATGGTTCCATCCTGCTGCTATACAGATCGACAATGGCACTCTACTCACGGAAAGTGGGGATATGGAAGGAGGACAGCCGATTGTTCCTGGGGGTGTTATGAGCTCGTTCACGGTGACGCAGGACATGCTTGATGCACACAACTTCGAGGGGTTGGAGCACTTGACAATCAGAGTGTGGATCTCGCACACCAAGCGTGGGGATGTTGAAGTTGAACTCACCAGTCCAAATGGGATACGCAGTGTACTCGCCGCTAAGCGGGAGTATGACCGCGCTGTGAGTGGTTTCCGAGGATGGAGGTTCATGACTATCAAGCATTGGTATGATTATTCTCTTTGACGAGACTTTCCTACAAACTGCTTATTGTTTTGCAGGGGTGAAAATGCTATTGGCACATGGACAATCAAGGTCTCTGATCAATCAACCGAGGGTCATAGTGGAACCTTCCACGGTTGGCGTCTCATGTTCTGGGGCTCCACAATTGACCCGGCGGGCGCACAAACCTACACTCTTCCACTGTCAGAGTACCAGCTTCCTTCTCTAGTGGACGACGCTGTCATCGTCCCCACACCGACATCCAGCAAATCACACCCCAAGCCCACCTCCGGTCTTCCCGATGACCACGGAACCGCTGAAGGGGAGGCAGACAAGCCCGCATTCCCATCCACATCCACCTCCGTCTCTTCAACTGCGACTATGACACCCACGCCAGACGAAGGTTGGTTCTCAGACATGTCCAACCTTGTGTCCAGCCAAAAATGGTTCTTCGGGGCCATTGGCGCCGTGGTGCTCTTCGGTGTGGGTGCTGGAGTGTTCTTCTGGAGACGGCGGGTGAAGCATAGAGCTTACGCTGCGCTGAGCGCGGGCGATGAGCTGCCAATGAACTCGGTGTCTCGCGACGGCAGGCCGCGTGCCAAGGAGTTGTACGACGCATTCGGGGAAGTGTCGGATGATGAGGATGTAGATGAAGAGACTCAGCTGCAGCCTGGAGGACAGACGTCAGAAGGCCTGGGGTTCCACTCTGAGTTTTTCGATGACGATGAACCGTCTTCTGCCACCGTGTACAGAGACGACCCCGAAAGGGGGCATGATGCGAGTCCTGGCGTTAGATCCATAAGTCCTGGGAGCGGTAGTGGAGACGGGAGCTGGGAGCACGCCTCCCAGACGCATTAATCTACGTGGACTTGGGTGGGGACATCTTTGTAATATTTATAATTCGAGCTCACTGATATCAAAGTTGACATGCTAAGCACCGTGCCCTAATTAATTAATAAGGCAAAGCACACTAATAGCTCAAATTAACGCGTTGTGCGATGACAGCAACGCAGTACCCGCAGGCGGCAGATATCGTGATTGGTGACGACGGTAAACTATTATTACCATTTTAGGCTAGTTTGTTATAGTCGGACACTTACGGCAACGGCTTACACCTCACCGCAACGTCGAGTTACTACAGTACTTAAATTCGGCGGTACCTGCTCTCTCTGTATTATCCGAGCGCATCAGTACCGCACCAGAAATCATGATAAGTCCAAATGATGATGGCTTTTCAGATGCAGACATACGAGGACTTAAACTCGCATTCTCACAGAGCTGCAGCACTGCCAATCGCGCGACCACCAGCTCGGGGCCGGACATAATCTCGGAACCAGCGAACTACCGAACTGGTTTGCAGTCACAGATAAATGCAGGCAGTCTAGAGCGACGGATCCCAACAGGCAGTACGTGGACTACTTCACCTGTAGATGTCAAAGGCAAAGGTGTTGCCCGGAGTCTTGATTGGCATTTGGCCACCATGGCATCGAATGATAGGGAACGAGAAGGTTCGCATCTAATCTGCTCACCAGGCATTATATTAATCACTTCGCTTCTTGTCCCCCTCCGCACTTGGTAATCCAAATCGTTGGTGTGAATTGTTCATAGAGATGACATATAAGCTCCTCGAGTCTCTTCCGCGTTCTGTGCTGGCCAGTCTGCAGCGCAGAATGACGCCCCTTTTACAGCTCGACATCGTCGGAGTGAGTATGACTTGTATTTGCGACCAGCAGCCTTGACTAACTTGATCTATTTCTAGTCTCTTCCTACCGAACTCTCTCTCCTCATCTTCACCCATCTCTCTGCAGCTTCCTTGCTCACCTGCTCGCTTGTTTCAAAACGTTGGCACACCCTTGCAAATGACCAGGCCCTGTGGCGTCGTCTCTGCCACATACATGGCTGGGAATGGCGTACGGACGCTCCGGCGCCCGCCTCTTGGGATGGACTTGGTGATGCAGATCCTGGGAATGCAGTTGTTCACGAAGACAGGGATGAAGATGAAGGCATGGGCGACGAAGAAGAGGACGAAGACGAAGGGGCGGGCGATGTCGTCGATTTTGTAGGGGACGACTCGGTAGACTGGGCGTCCATGTCGATGAACGTCGATGACATTTCGGCACAGAGCTTATCACATCTCCTCATACCTATTAACAGGGCTGCATTGTCCTCCTCCTCAGCACTCTCCATCACCCCAATATCCCGCATTATGTCGCAGCGTGGCTTTTCGTCCCGACGCATGCATCTTGCGCCTGACTACAAGCTCCTCCACCAGACGCACGTGCTCCTTCACAACCGCTTCTTACAAGGCGTATATCGTAGGCGCACTCTCCCTTGCGCGGACGGCGGTGGACACAATGCTGCAGTGTATTGTCTTTGGTTGTGGACATATCCGGCGGGGCTCGATGGAAGGTCCGCACCCCTACAGGTACTGTTTACGGGTTCGAAGGACCGCAGTGTGCGCGAGTGGGATCTGCGCACGGACCGCGTGCGGCGCGTGGTCAGCGGGCTGCATGATTCCAGTGTCCTGAGTTTATGCATCTCTTCGGACTTTGCGAAATCAGGGGAAGGAGAAGAGGCGCCAGAGAGCAAGCCTGGCGGTACTGGGTTGCTGGTGAGTGGAGGGAGTGATAGGCGTGTTGTGGTCTGGGACCTTGGCAGCGACAGGTTGGTCAAGGTGCTCCAAGACCATCTTGACAGCGTACTTTGCGTTCGTGTGGATAGCGGCAGGCTGGTGACTTGTTCCAAAGGTTTGTCTTGATTATCTACCTACAGCGCTATCGGGAAATTGACCGGATGCTTGCTTTCTCAGACCGAACTGTAAGAACATATGCATTCCCTTCCTTGAAGCCTCAGTTCGTGCTTCGTGCACATCGTGCAGCTGTAAACGCGGTCTCTGTCGTTGGTGACGTGATAGTATCTGGCTCAGGTGACCGCTCCGTACGTGTTTGGAATGCAAACACGGGTGCGCTCATCAGCACCTTTGAGGAACATCATGCGCGAGGGTGAAGCTCTTCCTGATCTTTCACTAGTGATTATTGTTAATTGAAATAATCTCTTCAGCATTGCTTCTATCGAGTTTAGGCCGCCATATCTGTTATCTGGCTCATCGGACATGCAATTGCGCATGTTTGACATAGCCTCATCGCAAGGCTGGTCGACTAGCCCTGAGTTCGATGCTATCTCTTCGGGCGCTGTTCCAAACGTGTCGCCACCCTCATCGCATGCTCAAGATAACATTGCGATGCTACCAGGACAAGGAGCATCGGCGTTCTTTTTGCATTCTTCCTTAACACGGTCCGTAAGTGATACTCCACGGGCAGATGCAAACACTGTCGTGTGCCATGCTTGCGGGTCGCATGGACTGGCTGCACGGCGTGAGCAAGAGAGACATACACATCTTGTACGCAGCGTTGCACTTGGAGAAGAGTTTGCTGTCAGCGGGAGTTATGATTCAACAATTAAGGTGTGCTGTACGCAATTCCGGGGATTCGATGAGGCTCATGAGATTCGTGTTCAAATAGGTGTGGGACAGGAAGACAGGGGCGCTGGTCGCTGACCTGACTGGCGGTCACACGGGAAGGATATTTTGTGTAAGTTTTGATTGTACCAAGGTCCGTCCTCTATCTAAGCTAGTTAAATCCCAATCTCATGTGCTTACGTATTCCCCGCAGATTGTGTCCTGCGGGGAAGATCAGGTGAGAAGGTGTGCTTCTCGGCCTAACCCAAAAGCTGACCTCGTACCCTATAGAGGATCTGTATCTGGGACTTTTCCCATGGGATAGATACATCATTTATCAAGTTGTAGCCCTAGATTCATGCGATATCGTGTTTTGAATAGCCCCTGAGAGTTGTAGATCGCTTAAATATTGACCTTTTTGCGCCGCGGGACTCCCCTCAGCGGCGTGTAGCAGCTACATGTGCACTCTGTGCTACCTTGCTGAATAGGCGTTGTATTTTCATTTCGGCGGACGATGCCAGTGGGACTCTTCTTCGGCTTCCGTTTCGGTGTGAGATGATGTCACGCAACGTCATATTAGATGGCTCTATAAGGCTCGACTGAGTCGAGCCTTGGACCGCCCTCAATCCACTGGGTGACTGCGACAATGAATACACTCTTTGGTCCCTTTTCTCGCACAGCTACGCTCCGTCGTGCCTCGCTTGCGATTCGCCGTCCCCTGCAGCTTCAAGACCCTTCGCGATTCGCAGCCCGTCCAGCAGTCATCAACCTTGCCCAGGTCCATGCACGTTTCGCAGCAAACTCTGTCTCTGGCAGACCAGGCAGCCAGACGATCGAGCATGCAAGGCAGAACGTGAAGGAGGAAGTCGGGAATTCGATGACTGATTGGGCACGCTCGATTGCTGGCGGCGTGTTCACGGTTGATAGCGTCAAGCCAACAAAGGATTCCTTCGTATGTGTTCTTTTGTGCGACCAAGTCATTCTAAGATTGATCGTTCAACAATCGAATCAGTTCGGCATTACCACTGCGGTAGCCCACTCCGTGCCAACCCCCTATCTCGTTATGGGTCTCGCTGGTGGCATCCCATACGTCGCGTCGTCTGCGACTACCGTGTACCTTGCACACCAAGCGGGTCTCGCGACTATGGGTGTTATCACGAACATGGACCCTGGTGTTGCACTTAACGTCCTAGACCAAGCTCTCAACTTCCAAGTCCACTACGGTGCTGTACTTCTCTCTTTCCTTGGCACGTGATCCCACTTTTAGCCTTGATAGCTTTACTCATGTTATATCAGGTGCGATTCACTGGGGCATGGAATTCAGTGGTATGGGTGGGTACAAAGGCTACCCCCGCCTGTTTCTCGGCGTTTCTCCTGCAGTCTTGGCTTGGTCGACCATCACGCTCCAACCTACATTCGCGCTGCTCTGGCAGTGGCTTGGATTCACTGCATTGTGGTATGCCGACAATAAAGTCACATCTGCCGGGTGGAGTAAGTCTCTTTGTTTCCGGGGTCGCGGTTACCTTTTGACCATGCTGCCTTCTTCCCAGCGCCAAAATGGTACTCCCAGTATCGCTTCTATCTCTCCATCCTTGTAGGCACGTGCATCATCGGCTCCCTTGCAGGGACCTCGTATTATGGGCCTGTCGCTGGGCATGGTCTGCTCTCCCACGACCTGGAAATCATTCGCGCTGAGCGGTAAGTTTTTGTGCTTGTATTGCATTTCTAATGCCTCACACATCAACAGGAAACTTACGGAACCTGAGCGCTCGGGCTACGTCGGTGGTGACATCGAAGCGGTTGCCGGCGATGAGGCGAGCGATACATATGTTATCATTCGCCGGAAACACAAGAACGGAAACGGTGACAATGGAGCTAACGGAGAGGCACATGCTCAGCCAGCAGTGATCTGACAACTCACTGGCAATATCGCCATAGAAAAGAGGACATCCTTAACCTGTGGAAATCATCATCTGTACTTGTCTTCCAAGCGACCGTATATCTGTACGTGTATCATACCTCTCGTTGTACACTACCTCCAAGACATCATAAATGTTCTTCGGTACTCGCGTTACTACTGCCATAAGATGTATTGGAGCGTGCTGTATGCATTATATTTAGGTGAGTGTCCGCTTCGAAAAGAGGCAGTCGCCGCGCCTTTTGATAGTAGTCAGGCTCCCGTAGGCAGACCCTAATAGAATGAAGATAGTCGTTCCTTCTGCATTTTTGGGAATTGTGCCCATAATTGGATCGCACGCTATACTTAGTACTAGCAAGGGGGTAGGTGAAGTACGGCCACACATAGTAGTGCCATCGAGATACGTACACATAATTTGTTGTCTGCACCTCCCATCATGGTGAATTATCCTTTGTGTTCTGCTAGTGTGTCGTTCGCCCGTGCGTGTGAGTGATGAGCACTGGTTGAAGCTTAGCCTGTCGGAACTGCCAAGTTCAAGTTGGTATCCAGCTCAAAAGCATTAGATCAATGATTCTTCAAGTTTCTATCTGGACATTGCTACTCATGCGCTATATAATTCAATCACAAGAACGAAGAACGCTTCGAGTTGCAAGTTTGTTGTTGCCAAAAGAAGCCAAGTTCGAACTCTGGCTGCTATAAAATGCATTCAGTGATATTGGCTTTTCAAACAATCATGATGAATGATTGGCAAAGCATCATTTTCGACGATGAGTCGACCCCTATACACCCTATGCACCCTCTGGTTATTCAAGTCATGCAATCTATCTACTGCACCGTCGATCCAACGTACCCACCGCCATCCAGCGTGGACAGTCGGTGGCAGTCGCTTCTTTCTTACCGGGTAGACCAGTCTGGATATGATACCTCAATGGTTGTCCTCGATCTCCGAGAAGGCGGGCGGGATCTTCCAGGAATGAACACTCACTTCATGATCAATTTAAACACCATGCGCGTCCATGATGAGTTCCAGGATACTCGTTTTCCCGTACCCGTGGAGATCCGCTCCGTCGCAGCACAACTTAAGGAGTACGTCAGGACTCTTGTCAGAGAGAGAAAGGAAGCGGAAGAGGCGCGGCGACGCGAGGAAGCACTTCGTCTTCAGAAGGCGAGAGAAGAGCGTCCAGAGAGAGTCCAGGTGAGTATAATATGTAGTTGGAAGCCTCTTGCTGAACGAGCTCTTCCCTGAATACAGGTATTCTATCGCTGTCTTATCGAGAAAGGTCTACTTGACGAAGATGACGCGAAGCAGTTATCCAGCAGCAGTCTGGATTGTCCTCTCTGCTCAATAAAGCAGGAGTCGTGCTCGGCGTGCAGTGTCATCTCTTGCTCCAATGATGATTGCAAAGCTTCCTCTGCCATCCCCATCATGAAGTGTCGCATCCATTCCTCAAGGGGTTACTGTACTTCATGTTTGGAGTCTCCACCGGCAGCAGGTGTTCTGCCCCTCATGGGCCAGTGTCCTATATGTGCACAGTGGTTCTGTTCAGACGAGCTCAGTTGGTGCACTGGACGACCTGTCCCTAATGAGGGCACAAGTGTCATTGAACCGCCGTCTTCATCAACTACTGGTGGTTCGGGACTAGTAACGCGATTACACCCAACGCGGCCGGTATCATGCATATGCGTGACCTGCAAAATTGTCAGTCGTAGGGCCGGGCGACAATGCCACAACACTAGTTGTTGGTCTACTCCGGACATGATCAGAACATTAGTGTGTTCGGACTGCACCATAGAGGATAACCTCTCCTGTCGGTGTGATCAATATTGGACCTGTGGTAGCTGCGAGTTGCAGCCTTCATCTACCACTAGGGTTATAACATGTCCTCGGTGCCACCAGTCTTTCTGTCCGTCGTGCGCATACATTCTCCACTGCGACTTGTGCAGACGTGTGAGCCTCTGTTACGACTGCATGGAAGAAGCAGAGAGCATAGACGTTGTGAACACACACCATGATGTCGACAGTATCTTCATAAAGTGCCAGAACTGCGAAAGTCTTTCATGCACTGATCATGCTGAGAGATTTTGTTATGAATGTGGCCAGAGGATGTGCTACTCGAAGCTCTGCGGAAACTCCGACGTTTGTGAACGTTGTCGTCTCCCTGAGGTGAGTAATTGCAAAATCCTATTCTTGTCATTGGGAAATTCTTATCACCTGCTCAGCGTTGCAATGACCCAAAGGGAGAGTACGGGTATTTTGAGCTTGACCCTGGTGGTGATATGGCTCAGTTTGGTTTTTGGTAACATAATGTAATGTGTTGCTTCAGTTCTTATCCTCGTATTGTTTCTTCAGTGTGCTGTATATCTCGCCAGTACATTCTAATTCATCGACTCTTGTCTGTTTCGAAACTTCCGAAACTCCTTAGTGAACTGTTGTTTTCCAGGCACGTGCAACCCCTAGCAGGCTAAGAATTGCTGTCAGGGCGTCAAGTTTATGACCGGGAAATCAACCAACAGCTTTCGTCACCGATGAATGCCATCAACACCTCCCAGCAATTTGCGTGCATGTTGCATGGCATAACTTAATCGTTACAACAAGGTCAAACATTAAATTGAACATCGTCAATCTCACCATTCCTCAGGTATTCGACACTATCGATCAACAGACGGCAGTCGAACAGGACATCACATGTGAGAAAAGCGGGAAGGAAAATAGCTTCGAAGCTTATTTCAAGGCGTCGAGAAATAAATGTGATCATTGCAAATGAATTGCCAGCACAGCCGGTGTACTCGAATTCCTGTGCTACAGTGAAGATATCGGGACTCGAAGCCATGAGGAACGCTACCAGAAAGCTGGTGTACAAGTGTGGAGGTCAGCATAGTCGCTTCTTTGCTCAGACCTTCACTGCTTTAATCTCAGTCGTCGCATGCCTTGTTAATAGGCTTGGGAATTGTGTCCAACAAATCGCACGCTATACTTAGTACACTATACTATTTGTCTTACTCTCCTAGTCAGAGCAAGGGAGTAGATGAGGTAGGTCATGCATAGTACTGATCATGGGATACGTACACATAATTTGTTGTCTGCATCTCTCATTATCCATTGTGTTCTGCCAGCGTGTCGTTCGCCCGTGAGTACTTGAGTGATGAGCACTGGTTGAAGCTGATTTGTGGAGTATAGAGTCGGACTGCCAAGTTGGTATCGAGCTAAAAAGCATTAGATCAATGATTCTTCAAGTTTTTGCTATTCATGCGCTATATTGCAAAACATGAGAGCAGAAGATTCAATCATACCCTGATCATGAAGAACGAAGAACGCTTTTGCAAGTTTGACTTTATTGCCAAAAGAAGGTCAGGGGTGCGCAGAACGTTCCCGGACTCCTAGTAACTTCTGCGAAGTTCTACCAGAAGTCTTATTGACTTTTCAAACAATATGGCTGGTTGGCAAAACATCATTTTCAACGATGATTCGACCTCTATGCACCCTATGCACCCTCTGGTTATTCAAGTTATGCAATCCATCTACCGCACCGTCGATCCAACCCACCCACCGCCATCCAGCGTGGACGGTTGTTGGAACTCGCCAAGTCTTTCTTACAAGGTAAACCAATCTGGATATGATACGTCAATTGTCATCCTCAATCTTCGAGAAGGCGAGCGGGACCTTCCAGGAATGAACACTCACTTCATGATCAATTTAAACACCATGCGTGTCCATGATAAGTTCCAGGACATTCGTCTTCCCGTACCCGGGGAGATCCGCTCCGTCGCAGCACAACTTAAGGAGTACA
>PVYJ01006256.1:1507-15118 GCA_002995095.1 Rhizopogon sp. AM-2018a | reverse complement strand
GTCAGAGAGAGAAAGGAAGCGGAAGAGGCGCGGCGACGCGAGGAGGCACTTCGTCTTCAGAAAACGAGAGAAGAGCATCAAAAGAGAGTCCAGGTGAGTATAATATGCAGTTGGAAGCCTCTTGCTGAACGAGTTCTTTCCTGGATACAGGAATCCTATCGTTGTCTTATCGAGAAAGGTCTACTTGACGAAGATGACGCGAAGCAATTATCCAGCGGCGGTCTGGATTGCCCTCTCTGCTCAGCACAGCAGCGGTCGTGCGGCGCGTGCGGAGTCATATCTTGCTCCAGTGGTGATTGTAAAGCTTCCTCTGCCATCCCTATCATAAAGTGTCGCATCCATTCCTCAAGGAATTATTGTACTTCATGTTTGGAGTCTCCACCGGCAGCAAGTGTTCTGCCCCTCATGGGCCAGTGTCCTATATGTGCACAGTGGTTCTGTTCAAGAGAGCTCAATTGGTGCATTGGACGCCCTGTCCCTAATGAGGGCACAAGTGTCATTGAACCGCCATCTTCATCAACTCCTAGTGGTTCGGGACTAGTAACGCGATTACACCCAACGCGACCGGTATCATGCATATGCAAGGCTTGCAACATGGTCAGTCATACTAGTAGAATCGGGCGACAATGCCACAACATTGGTTGTTGGTCTGCTCCAAGCATGACCAACACATCAGTGTGTTCAGACTGCACCACAGAGGATAACTTCTCCTGTCGGTGTGATCTATACTGGGCCTGTGGTAGCTGCGAGTTGCAGTCTTCTAGGCTTATAACATGTCCTCGGTGCTCATACATTCTCCACTGCGAGCTGTGCAGACGTGTGGGCCTCTGCTACGACTGCATTGAAGAAGCAGAGAGCGTAGATGTCGACAGTATCTTCATAAAGTGCCGGAACTGCGAAGGTGTTTTATGCGAGGCATGCACTGATCATACTGAGAGATTTTGTTATGAATGTGACCAGAGGATGTGCAAGCTCTGCGGAGACTCCGACGTTTGTGAACGTTGTGGCGAACATTGTCTCTCCGAGTCTGATGTAAGTGATTGTAAAATCTTATTCTTGTCATTGGGAAATTCTTATCACCTCCTCAGGGCTGCGATGGGGAAGAGTGGTTTTTTGAGTTTGACCCTGATTGTCATGAGCTGGTTTTTGGTAACATAATGTAACACGTCGCATCAGTTCTTATCCTGCTATTGTGTTGCTGTATATCTCGATAGTACATTCTAATTCATCGACTCTTGTCTGTTTCGAAACTTTCGAAACACCTCAATGAACTGTTGTTTTTCAGGCACGTGCAATCCCTACCAGGCTAAGAATTATTGTGAGGGCGTCAAGTTTATGACCGGGAAATCAACCAAAAGCTTTCGTCACCGACGAATGCCATCAACACCTGCCTGCAATTTGCGCACATGTTGCATGGCATAACTTAATCGTTACAATGAGTTCAAACATTAAATTGAACATCATCAATCTCACCATTCCCCAGGTATTCGACGCTGTCGATGATCAACAGACGGCGGTCGAACAGGACATCACATGTGAGAAAAGCGGGAAGGAAGATAGCTTCGAGGCTTATTTCAAGGCGTCGAGAAATAAATGTGACCATTGTACATGAACTGGCACAGCGGTGTACTCGAATTCCGGTGCTACAGTGAAGATGTTGGGACTCGAAGCTATGAGGAGCGCTACCAGAAAGCTGGTGTGCGAGTGTGGAGGTCAGCATAGTCGCTTCTTTGCTCAGTCCTTCACTGCTTTAATCTCAGTCGGCTTGGTAGGTAGGCACCTGTGTGGAAGGATTTCAGTAAGGATGTCATTGTCGGATCAAAGGCGATATAAGGTTTATACGCCGGAAGTATGAAGTGAGACGAGACAGGGCTTACGTCAAAAAATTCACCCTCTTCGCCTTCCTCGTCCTCATCTCCAGTTCCGTCATTCCCTTCTTTGGTCTCTCGGATGGATTTGAGGGTTACAGGCACCTATGGAGAAGCTTGATGAGGTCAACACTGACAGATCAACTGGAAGAAGCCAACATCAAATAATGAGTGTGCAGAGAAGCTGTCGGGTCCTGTGTGAGTGTCGGATGAGGTGGTGTTTATATCATAATGATCGGGAGATGCAATGTTGCGGAAGTCGTGGCTTAGCTAAACAGACAGGAAGGTGGGTTTGCCGAAATGCAGAAGAGACAGAACGCACCTGCACGTCGTCGTGAATTTGACCCTGTGTATATTGGGATCAATAATACACAATCACGGTGAGAAGAAGTATTTATTTCTGCGAGCAGTGGCGGCATAGTTACAATATCGGTGAGGCGCAGTTGTTGCTCTACAACTAGCCCCCCCTGTTCATCGTGACGATCCAAGTTGGGCTCGTCCCCAATAGACCATAGAAAAACTTCCTGATTCCAACCACCACTTGCAAGCAGAGCTCCATTGGGAGAAATTGCGAGACACCAAATCTCGTTGGAGTGTTCGAGTACCTCTTCTATCTGCTGGTGGGTCTTTGTGCTCCACAGCCGCACAGTCCCACCACACGAGGCAGTGGCGATGAATGAGCCATCGAAAGAGATAACGAGTGAGTAAATCCAGTCGGTGTGACCGGTGCAAGGTTGACCGATCTGGTGTCCAGTGGTCACGTCCCAGAAGTTGATTATTCGGACATACGATGCGGAAATTAGTTGCTGGCCGTCAGGCGACCACACAACGCTTCGAACCCAATCTCGAGCGTTGATCTCGAAAAGAAGCTCGACGGTATCTGTCCGCCAAACCCGAATGGTATAGTTCAGTGATCCAGAGGCTAGTTTTAGCCCATCTGGGCTGAATGCTACACTGTACACCCAATTACGATGACCTTCGAGTATTGGAAGGACAGCGCCCGTCTCCGCATCCCATACAACGACTGTGAAGTCTCGCGAACCACTGGCAAGTCTCTTGCCATTGGGGGAGAAGCACACCGAGTTCACCCAATCTGTATGCTTCACCAGATCGAATACCTTCTGCTTGCTCTCGATATCCCAGATGATAATGATTTTATCTTCTCCACCGCTGGCGATTCGCCTGTCGTCTGGGGATACAGCCACTGACCATACGCCGCCTTGGTGCCCCTCAAATGGCTTTCCCACCAATGACCCATTTTACACGTCCCATATTCGCACCGTTCTATCAGCTGAGCTTGTGGCTACCCGACGACCGTCATTGAAGAACGCTACCCCATTCACCTGTCTGGTGTGGCCACGCATCGTCTGTAGTAGTTTCGGCCTCTCTCCTAGTAAGATACATCGGTCTTTTTTGCTATATCAATAACTACTCACATGTTGCAAGGGAAAGATAGGCGGCCAGCAGCGCTGATGACCGACGCACCGTTTGGAGCGGCTCTGCGTGATCGTGAATCGTTATATTAGCACTGTTTGCCTAGTACCCATAACCCTGTTGAGGGTTGCTCATGTGCCCGTCTGAATTCGGCTCCTGCTTCAGCGTGGATTTTCATTTTCATTCCTTCATAAAGCGCTCGAGTACCAGCGGCTCAGTTCTATGCAACGGGCGCACTGGGAGGATGCAAAGCACGACTGAGAACACTGATGCATGATGTTGCACCTACTGCAAACTTGAAGCCTCCAGGAATGAAACTGTGTTTAGCCATTACTAGAGCAGTTTCATACGTGGAAGTAAGTTGCAAAGCAAGGTCCAACTTGAAGAAGTTGGCAACTCTTTTCATAATTTCAAACTCAGCGCGTGCGGTTGAATGCAAGTCAGATCGACCTAAGTACTTAGGGCCTGTCTTCAATCCTTTGGCAACGCAACGATGCCCGTCACCTCTCCAACGCTCATTCCCCGTCCTCCAGTCATCCCACTCGTCCTCCCTCGCGCCCCGCAGGTCAACCCCACCCCATTGCCCAAACTCGATCGCTACCCAGGGCGCATGGACCTCCGGCGTGATTTCCAACGCGAGATCGAAGATCTCTCCGACGAAGAGACCGAGCTCGAGGACTCAGTTGCGTGCTTCCTTCATCCGCCGCTCTATAACGATCACTGACAAAGCTACCACCCCGGCTCTCCCTCTCCCTCTCGACGCGCCAAAAACACAACAGACCTTGGCGATACGGAATCGCGGGTTTCCGTGGCTCATCCCTATCGGGCGGCGTACGACGCAGCTGGAGGAGAAGAACGAAGTGCGTGGGCTGCGTTTTTCGTTATTTGAAAGTGGTTTCTGATCGGATTCATGTGAGCGTAGGCAGAGGACGACTCGGAAGGTTCCGATACGGGTCAGTCGGGCGGGGGACCCTCCGTGAACGAGGAGGTCGAGGAGAACGACGAATCCGAATCAGGACCTGATCTAGATGCGAGCATGGAAGATATGGATGAGGGCGGTGGGACGGGGAGTGATGCGGAAGACGTGAATGATGTAACGGAAGATAACGACGGGAGGTCGAGTGACGCGTAATGGTTATCTGCACCATCAACACCAGGGACAATGAACAGCGCTACGTCGAGTCAAGGTAAAGGAAAACGATGGAATTATAGGTGGTATCGATAAATCAGGGTAAGTCCACATACATGTGATATCTAACAGATATAAAAGTTCACAAATAAATTAGACAGCGCTCATCTCCACTCTGCCTTACCCACTTCGCTTGAAACCACTACAAATTCAAATCACGCAAACACCCCCTGTAAATCTGTCATCGATGGCACCCCACGCATATGCCCTCTTCTCTTACTACCGGCATTAGTCATAACCAGTGGCCGCACCCACAGACGGATATACCCCGCTTTTGTTGCCGTTAATAGTCCACGTGGAAGAAAAGTGAGCGAGGTGAGAAGGTCAGCGTCAAGTTGTTTTACCTGTCACACATGAGTTAGTGGCATGGGAAGTGTCAAGGAAAGAGGGAAGACGAGGGAGACCTACCAATACAGGCTGTACAATTGAGACCTCATTCCTTGATGGGGCAGGGTGATAACGCGTCGTGGATAGTTGGATCGTTGACGCCGTGCCACGTCGGTAGGCTAGGGACAGGCAGGAAGACATAGATATGCGTGGATGGTGTACTCCGAAGAGCTTGGGGCGGTGAAGGGCGCCGGAGGAAAAGTCCCACTGTCGTTGATAATGTCAAAAAATTGGTCACCTGTAGGTCGTCTAAAATAAGACAAACGCACAAGAATGAGCTTGTTGTCTTCCCCTACACTCCCAAAGCGGTATGTCCGCCCATCACAACGCAGTTCGTCAAAAGCAACAGCAGAGACAAAGGAGGAGTGTCCTTGGCATCGTGCGACAACACGTTGCTCCCAGGGGGAGAAAATTGTAAGGAGGTCATCTTGGCCGCCAGTCTGGACGAGGGTGGTTAGTAGGGCATTTATGAATTTGCAGAGAGAAACGCACGAGAATGAAGCGACCATCGGGAGACCATGCAACACAGGTTAGAGCACCAAAATAGGATGCATAGCAATCTACCAGCCTGGATTAACGGCATCACTCTGACTGAGCAGCTGGAAGAAACTAAATGTATGACGTACTGCTCCGCAAGTGGATCGATCACCCTTAGGCATCCATCCTCAGAGATGGCTGCTACATATTTGACATCTGGGGAGAACACAAAGTCTTTATTTCGAAAACCAGAATCAGTTTCCAAACGAGTGATGAGTATTGAGAAAGCCTGCTCACCGACAACACCCCGCCGACACAGCCGCCAATGACTCACGGGGTTCTTCGCCACTACGCCCTTTTCTCCTCGCCCGGCTGCTTCTGGATGCCACGGGGGAGGTGTTACAAACATTGATGACAGGGGGTCCCATCCGTCGCCTGTGGGAGATGCAGGTTGTGCATTCACGTTGGTATTTAGGTGGGGTATGGTACTGGTGAGTCCATTGGGAACATTTGCGGTAAACAAGCCGTCTTCGCGCTCCTTGTCGTAGACGATAATGGTTCCGTCTGCATGGGAAACAAGGAAGAGAGTTGGGGAGGAGGGAACCCAGCGGACGGCGGTGCAGTGGGAGGAAGAGATGGTGCCCTAGGTTCGGGGTGTTAGATATGTGTAGAGAAGAGAAGGGGTAGTTACTTGTTTGTTAAGACGGCAGTAACGACTTGACATTGGGTCTGGTCGCTATCAGTAATGGAAGAATGAGCTTGCTCGGAAGATGCGTACCGAACCAAATAAGGTCGCCTGTGCTGAATCCTATGATAACATCTAGGCGTTCTGAGGATGCAGTAGAGGGATTAACATCATGACAGGTAGGGTATGCAGAGAAGCTAATCCTCGTCAGTGGTTCCTGTCAGAATCATGCAGCGTCCTATGCAGCGAAGCAGCATAGGACTCACCTTGGTTTTATTTCCCACCTCAACCCACAAGAAGGCCTTGCCGGTGTTATAGAATAAGAAGGTGACATCTCCCTGCTTGCTTGAGAGCATCTTGTTGAGACCTTCGATGCTCTGGAGACGGGTAATGAAGGTGGAAGAGGTTGTGCGCATATTGTGTTTTGGTCGTGACATGGTGAGTTTCTTCTTACCAGCTGAGATGGAAGGGTGCGAGAAGAGTTTGTGCTGGGGCTCCGCTGAAGTGGAAGTTGTGAAGTCTGGGGTGGCTACATCAGGAGAGGTAAAGCTATCCTCTGGGGTGTCGCTCGATGATAGGCTTGTCTCCTCGAACTGCGGGCGCTCCTTGATGAATGCATCCTTGTCCTTGTCCCGATCTTTGTCTTTGTCCTTGTCCTTTTCTTTCTTAAGGTCCTTTGTGAGGTTGGCACCGAGAAACTGAGCGATTCCTGGAGAAGCTGGTTGCTTCTGTGGAAAACGGATGGTGATGGTGGAAAGTCTAGTGTGGTATATTGGATGTGCTGAGGTTGAAGAGTGGGATAAGACTGGGAGTGGTTTGTGTTCCTCAGTGACGGAGTAGACGCCTTCCGGGGCGATGAACGCGGTGTCGCTCTCCATGCTGCCTGCTTCTGACGCCCTACGTCTTCCTGCGTCTTCTTAACTGATAGAAATGAAAAAGTCTACACTGGTCTACATTTGGTATACAATGTCAATAATTAGCCTTTCCGTCCCCACCGGCTAATTATCCTTAGTTCTAGTAATGGTCCAACCCGGATCTTACTGCAACTAACCCTCAAAGTTAACCATCTCCAATGCTCGCCCCCCGTCTACGTTCCAGGCTGCCCGCCTTCGTTAGTTCTGTCCGAGATCACCCGAAGCAGTCTTGTCGTTGGCAGACCACAGCGAGTACTGCAGTCGAACCCCCACCCGCGAGCGGTCATTCATCCTCCGTCGCATCCTCCAAGCTCCTCCGGATAACACGGGAATCCGCCCTCAGAACCCCAGGAATAGTATGGGCAGATGAGGAGCCTGTTCGCAGCATCGTCGGGGGCCGCGAGACCCGCAAAATGAATCTCTATCAGGCTGTGCGGGATGCTCTCAGGTGAGCCAAGTTTCTCTTTACCGATCAAGGATATCTCCTGAGGAAACTAGTATTGCTCTTACCAAGGACGACACTGCTGTCATATTTGGCGAGGATATAGCGTTCGGCGGGGTGTTCAGGTGTACAATGGTACGACTACCCCATCTTCATAGGTACTACTTATCCTTACGCATCAAATAGGGTCTTGCAGAAGAATTTGGTATTTTTATATTCTTTACTACGTTGTCTCCTTAGTAAATTGTGCTGCAGGCCGCGAACGTGTCTTCAATACCCCTTTGACGGAGCAAGGTATCGCAGGCTTCGGAATTGGCCTCGCATCCATGGGGCATACAGCCATCGCAGAGATCCAGTTCGCGGACTATATATTCCCCGCATTTGACCAGGTTCGTTGCATTCCGTCTTCCTACCGCTTCATTTTCAATTATTCTATGTAGCTCGTGAACGAGGCTGCAAAGTTTCGCTACCGCTCAGGTGGAAATTTCTCTATTGGAGGGCTAACGGTCCGCACGCCGACCATGGCAGTGGGCCATGGTGGATTATACCACTCACAGAGCCCTGAAGGGTTCTTCATGGGTGCAGCTGGTCTCAAGGTCAGCGCTAACTGATCCTGACAATAAGAACTCTTAATGTATTCCTGATCCACTAGATCGTCATTCCCCGCTCACCAATTCAGTGCAAAGGACTTCTCCTCTCGGCCATCCGCGACCCTAATCCAGTCATTTTTATGGAGCCCAAGATCTTATATCGTTCTGCAGGTACTTTCCCCTCCTGCAAATTACCCTGTATATAGACTCATAGCCTTGCTCACAGTTGAACAAGTTCCCATCGACGATTACACAATCCCCCTCTCCCGCGCAGAAACCCTCATCCCCGGGTCCGACCTGACACTCCTCACATGGGGAACTCCAGTCTACCACTGTGAATCTGCAATCCAGCTTCTCAATTCCCCACCACCGTCACTCGCACCACTCATCCCTCTCTCCCTGCGCAGTGCCAAAATCGAACTGATTGATCTCCGGACAATATTGCCATGGGATATGGAGGCTGTTGTTGAGAGTGTGCGCAGGACGAAGAGGCTCGTGATTGTTCATGAGGCGGGCATGACCGGTGGTGTTGGAGGAGAAATCGCAGCGGAGGTGAGCAAGAGGGCCTTTCTGAGGTTAGAGGCCCCTGTGAGAAGAATTACTGGGTGGGAGTGAGTCTTTGTTCTTATTATATTCCTTTGTCATGTGCTCATGGTATCGGTTTTATGTGCAGTGTCCCAGCTGCACTGCAGTTCGAGAAGTTCAACATGCCAGATGAAATCAGGATTTTGGATGGAATTGTCGAGACGCTCAGCTACTGAGGTAGCTAATTTGCGCTGCTCCTGTTAACTCAAAGCGCGCTATCACGGCGTGGAAATATGCAACTAATGATGATACAGTACATTAGCACACATATACCCCAGATGAGTGCAATACCTATTATCAACGTGGACAATTATCCGTGTAGCCGGACTTTGCGCATCCCCGACGCAAGACCAGCCTAATTCGTACCGCGATCGCGCCTGAAAGTCAAGGAAGGAATACAAGACACTCAAGCCTTTCGGTTCAACTTTACCACCTACCACAGCCCTGACTCGGACATGACAGGCCGACTTACGTACTTCTCCACAGGATGATGGAGAGTTGATAACCCCTTTTCCCCCGATTCTGGGATGTTATTTGCCTCGTATAGACAGGGGGGAACAAGGCAGATCATTGATTGTTTACTCCCTGAAAGTCGGATCAAACGCACCAAGTCCGAAGCGCAATAAGATTAACGCTGGCCTGTCAAAGTAAGTTTAACTCTTTTTGTGTTCAAGCGTCGCGCATTTTGAGACTTGAGTTAGACATCGCGAACCTTGTTGTACGCTAGGTGGCTCGTACCGGCAGAACTTCTGAGCGTTGTCCGGGACCGTCCAATCCACTGAGCGCTATCCGTCTAATTCCGAAATAACATAGAAGGAACGACCGCAATATTCCTTCTATAATGACTACTTACTAGGAGACTAATCCAATTCTGACTTTGCTCGAAGTTTAGATCTCGTTGATTGCTGCCGTCATAATTGTATCCACTTGCTTCCTGATTCCTGAAGCCCCCGTCTTCCTTCTTCTATCATGTGTCTGAGCAAACTAGAATTGTAGATCTATAATTTACACACGAATAGTAGACTTCCACGTATTGTAAATATTCGACCGATACGGTGAAATCGTGGTTTTGTTTGCTACGGCGCCAAGTCAAAATGTGTGCGGAAAACGACTGAGATTCAGAAGCAATGGATTTCGGCTAAGACAAAACTAATTGATATGGGAATCTCTCGCTTCGTCGCCCGCCTGCGCCTGACAAACAGCAGGAGCCATAGATAACGTCGGCATCGGGTGCATTCATTTGCTGAAAGTGGTCACCTGAGTTAAGGGATGGGACATGGAACGATTAAGACACCAGATCCAACATGAGCTGGGTGGAGTCATGTCATGCACACTCCCGTAGCAGACTCGAATTGGACGGCGTGAACATGGTGGATAGGATATCTCTCTTGTCCTCGTTAGTTGACCATATAGGGGGTGCGCGGCTGAGATTAGGAACGTCGGAACGGGACGCGAAAGCGTGTGTAGATTATAATTCAATGAATTACTGTATCAGGTTAGTGTCGCGGTAGAAGTTGTGCAGAAGATGTGGGCCGAGGGGCACAGGGGAAGAATAAGTACGTGGAGGTCATAGGTTTGGTTGAGGGCCGGGTTCCGGGGATGTAAATGTTGTATATGATGAAATTAAATGTACAAAGTGTATTTTCACGACGAGACATATTACACGCACCGCTGTGACAGTCTGGATCCCGGTATCGTCAACTCGTTGAACTCATGTCGTTGTTGGTGGTAATTGTATCGCTACTGCCATCATATAGTAGTCACTTGCCAATTCTTTCTTGTATCCTTATGTAGCTAGTTCCGATGATAACCTGCCATGTCAGGAGCACATCCATCTGCCAGAATGAAATATCGGCAGGAAGAAGCTGTAGACCTGATAATCAGATAGATCACCATCTAACAACATTGATTGCATAGGGGGGGAAACACATGCATCGCAGTCGATGTGAGCGTTCACAGGTGGTTCTAGTCCGAGTCGGTGTTGAGTTGAAGGTTATCACGGTAATGTTTGGACATTACTACTCTTCCAAAGTCTTTTGTGATTATCGTGGACGGCGTTCTACGGTAGAGGCTAAACGAAATGTGAGCGTGAAAAAACTTGCAGACTCCGAAGAAGTGGGCTACCTTTTTGCAAAAGGCAAATTTTTTGTGTGCGGACAAGAACAAGAACGGCACATCAATTTGCACGATCCGGGTGTGTTTGCGTTCACGTAACTTCACGATATGTGTTCGCCGTTGATTACATGTTGTAAAGATCACAAGACCGCCACCATCAACATTTTCGCTTTACCATGATGACAGTTCAGATTTGGACTCCAGGTGAGCGCAACGTCGCTGAAAGTGTGTTCTTGTTGTTCTAGTATGTATCGCATCTTGCTGCCGCATTCCACGGCGATGTAAAATGGGGTTTTTCACTCCACAGTGCAGCGAGACTATTTTAGATTGAAGTCTACCCCCTTCCATATTAGGTGGCAACCTCTGACATACCTGGTTCAACCAAGTTAACTCAGATTTGTTTCATGTAAGTGCTTACAGTGAATAGTGGCGTGATGAATTGCTACATTTCCTCACAAGTTTAACTACAGGTCGCCGTTCCCTGTTGCACGGTATTTCTCAGCACTATCGTCGTCGTTGTCGTCAATTCGCTTGTCATCACAATGTGACGTGATGTTCAATTCTCTTTGTTCTGATATTGGCTTATCTGCTGTGCTCTAGGAATGAATCTTATGGTCTATAAGCTTATTATGGGGTTCGTTGTCGATCTTCATACGTAATTCAAATTCCTTACCACTGTTTCTAAAATTCCAGTTGTTTGCCTTCATTATGTTTAGGATATTCTTTACTCCGATATCAAAATGAACACTGATTCTGCTTTCGCGTTGCTCCTGCACGCACGGTTTTTGAACCAAGAATCCCGCGGTGAAAACTTCACTCTTCGGCTTTTCGCGAATCAGAGAACTGTTAATCTAACACCGGGCTATCATTCTAACCCTCCGTTGGCTTCAGTGAAGATGCGTATCTCGACTCTCAAAAATATCTCGTACGCTCTATTATCATTTTAAATTGATTAAAATTTTAAAGGCCCCTATCCGTACCCAATATTCGTAATTTATTGTCAGGCCTGCTTACCCTCTGACTGCGCAGAAAGGCCGCTCCACATTCCATGTACCTCAAAAAAGGAGGACATCACCGGTACTTCTGGCGCGCTACTATAGCAATATCGCTTCCGTATATGTCGGATATCACGACATAACCAAGAGAGCGGCAAACCTTTTCGTACTACATGAACAAGGATATCAAACAGCCATCTGGTGAACCTAGTTTATCAAGGGTATAGATCCGGCAAGTACGTGAGGCGGCATGATTGTTAGACGTCACAACAAAAAGGTATGTGATAATGCAAAGTCAATCAAGTATGCTACAACGAATTTCCAGGGATTTCTCCATCTCCGAGTTGCAATCTAACTAAATCCAATCCCTCCACGTAGAATGGTACGTGATCAATGTTTGAGTGAATGAATGCCAGGTCGTCCCACTGCGCGGAGAACGAGGTCTGTTGACACTGCAAAGGGGTCGGTTGAACAAGGTTCCAATCACCACCCATAGCATGGTATACATCTTCCTGAGGATAGCCATGATACTCCAGCATCGAGCTCGTGGCCGACGTGTCTGGAATTGGACTATCACTGTTCCTTGTCCATGGCGCACTAGCATCTATCCACGTCTCATCGGGGAGCATAAGGGGTTCTAGGGATGTGTATGAAGAAAATCCTCCGACCAATAAAAAATTGCGTACCATAAGGTGCCTGAACACTCTGGTTGAATTCATTGGATGATGCTAACGGGCTTTCTGACGCTGGCAGTCGCTCATGTCCAGAAATCGCCCCATCTGTGGACATTTGCCTCAATAGTTCTGCAGCTGTGAAGGGTATTTTAGCATGCAACTCGTATTCCACAACTGGTATAACAAACCTTTCTTCAAGGTTTCGCGTCTTGTCTGGGGAACTTCCCCCGTCACCAAGCAAATCATGTCGCGGAGTTCCTGGAACCCGCCCTCTTCTTTGACCCGATACTGCCTCTGCGATGCAATTTTGCTTTGTTTTCTTGGGCGACGGTACTCTTGTGTACTGCAATAGACCTGCATGATTGGCGATGTGGAATGGTGAAGATGACGGTTGGAGTTAGAAGTCCAGCGAGTGAGCAATTATTTTGTCTCTTTATAACCTCGACCGTAACGTCACTGCTACTAGAAGAACAACTTGAATGAGTTAACTTTTGCTAACCACGCCTCCGACGGGGCATCTCTTGGATCCAATCCATAGCGCCGATCCCCGATGCTCGACCCCGATTTGTCGAGAAGCTCTTTTCGCCCAGACAGCTTATCTCATCGACCATAATCATGCGCGTCAAAGCCGGCTGTGAGATCCTCTTCTCGATTGAACTTTTCTCATCAGATTCAAGGAGCATGATCTGAGTCTATACACGATCAAATTCCGATGAATGCGACGTTTTAACACATCGAAAATCAATTTGGTCCGTGGTGATTTAAACATTGAATAACAGGTCTATTCTTTCTTACGACCCACCATAACCGAGATCGCACGGAGATTTGAGGAAGTCAAAAAGCCACGTTGCTCGTTCACGGCCTAGCTTTGGGTTTTAGGACCTCTTCCTACCCGCATAGCAAGGGTTGGACATCGATTAAGTCACATATTAGGCAGATTTCAGCCCAGCCACGTTGACCGTTTTGTACGAGCGAAAGCCGTTTACTAATGGCCCCACGGCGCCTCAGGCCCTCAGGCAACAAACTTGTTTGCATCCTTTCAGCTCGCTACCGAAACCCATCAAGTGCATTCTGGATCTCCGAGGCTTGGCATAACCACTCAAAACAATGAGCCCCTATGGCAGCCTTCTCCAGATTCCCGAATTGGATGCTTCCCACCCTCAATTTGATATTTTCTTGTGGTCTACAATCTACAACGTTGAAATTTTCAAAAAGCTGAGAAAAGGCCGAGAATTACTACAAAAGCGACAGAAGCT
>PVYJ01006248.1:50733-68302 GCA_002995095.1 Rhizopogon sp. AM-2018a | reverse complement strand
GGAATTGTCGTGTACCGATATCTCTAACTCACTGATTAAAGAAATAAAAAACTGTTGGATTATTTAACGAGACGCAAGAAATACGGCGTAAATTTATTCTTCACCTTCGTCAAGGTTCCACCTGTCTCATTATCGTCGTATGCCGATTCACTGTCTCTGCATGCTGATAGACACACCTAAAATAGAAATTTAGGATGCGGGTGCGCCGCCACCGTGTATTGACTTACAACATGACCTTGATCCTTTTCTTCTTCCGTCATAATACAAGCACTATTGCATCTAGCATCCGGGGAAATGGAGGTGGGTGATGTTACATCCCCATACGGGGACATGAGCCAGTTGGACTGAGGAAGGAGAGCAGCATTGACTGAGACTGATGGCTTCACTGGCACAGTTTGTACAGGTTCATAAACGGAAGAAGGCGTGCTCTTGAACAAGTCCTTTAGCGTTCTCGCAATGCGGTCACGAACTGGGATGCCGATCAGACAGTAGTATATGCAAGAAAATTGAACTCACGATGCCTCAACGTGCGGTTCGCGAACCCTATCATTCCATTGTTGAAAACGGTATGTTGAAAGACATATGGAAAATACATACCAATAACGGACCATGGAGATATGAACAGAACATTTTTGCTATGCCGTGTTATGCTAACAGGGAGAACAATGCGATATTCTGAAGAAAACCACAGCCATTTATTAGGCACAGGGATTTGAGCAACATCCACGCCGCTCGTATGAACGGGGGGGATGGAAGATTTGACTGGGGACGGCAATCGAGAGTAGCAATTACGATGCTTGAGGTCTGCATGGATTGTTAGTCTCAGGGATGGTGGGGAGAGAAGTAATCACCAAGGATAGTCTCCGAATGACAACAATCGAACAGAGCCTATGATGACCAATATTGATTTCTTACTCTGGCAAATATACAGCACTACTCACAAACAACTGACACCCTTTTTTTTCCAACACAGGCTCCACCAGTCGTTGTTTCAGCTTCTGAGATGGGATTAAGTGCTGCAAGTAGTCGTCTGATCCTGGAACCTACGTTATCGATAATCGAGCAGCCATTGTATCCATATATCACTGTGGAGGTGTCAGATTGAGTTCATGTGAGTAGGAGTTACTAGTAATATGAAATTCACATTCATCTTTCCCATCAACTTCAGTACCATGGCAGCAGGTAGTCTGTGCGCCATGACCTGAGTCTAATAAGATAGTGAGCCTGTGAAGTTATAGCTACAAGTGAAGACAAACAGTAGAACACCAGCCTGTCATTCTCTTCGACATCTTCTACAAGCCATTTGATCCTCTTGAGCTAACCACGACGTGAGGATAGAGACAACGAAACAGAACCGGTTGAAACTCACAATGTTGCATTTGGTAGGCCACAATGACTCGTGTAGTTCCTTGTCATCCAATAGTATTACAATGTCATCTTCAGCATAGTCATACTGGTCTGGAGTAAGAGTGTCAGATTGCTGCAAAAGTTTCGCATGCAATGGAAAAAACTGACCGATGAGAAGCTTTTTGAGTTCTTCTGCATCGTAGTGCGTCTGGGGGAGCGGACCATCGATCCCTTTCACTTTCCTCACGGCAATGAGTAATGCCTTCTTCTTGCCTTTGCAGGCGGCACTTTGGTTCGAAGACATTGAGATGGGAAGTACACAGAATGAGACGCGCCCAGGTCCTAGGTGATATCAGATCATATATGTAAGCTCATTACACACCACGTGGAACCAGTACTCGCCAGAACAAGATCTGACGAGATTGGGGCGCTGCTAGGTACACAATTACGGTACAGCATTCATGTGGACAAAAAGCTTCCGGCCGGGTGTGGGTATTAGCAAACTTTAACTTTTAGGTGATTATAAAGGACCGCCATTGCCGAGACGTCATGCATGGACGAATGTGCCACTGTGGTAGAGGGGGTGGGCTGTTCAATGCTGTTCTATGTTGTGATAAAAGCTACAAACCTGTACAGCTCTATTGAGTATTTATATCCGTATGAGAATTCGGTTCACCGACACTACAGGAATCCGAATCAGAGGTTGCAATTGAATCACGTACGACTCACGCCGCGCGAAGCTGCGCAGTGCAGCAAGTGTGTAATTGAATTGCCCTTTCGTGTGAATCCTACTAGTATGATCCAACTGTCAGTCATGCAAGGTTTCTGGCACTCCAAGAATGATCGCAATCATTTAAGCCGTCGAAGGGTAAAAGGACTGATGTGCTCCCGCGGAGCGCGCCACAACTGCGTTGTGAATGCGAACAAAAGTTTTGACATTGGCTGTGGTCAAGACTCAACATGACAGGGTTTACCATGGGCAAACATATAGTCGGCGTTTCCCGAGTTTGATATGTAGATCTACAAAGATCTGCAAAGTACGCCTGTGCATATTTGTGACTACGTTTGACGTGAGCACTGCACGCAAGCGAAGTAGCGAGTTTGACCCCCTCCGCGTGACATTCTCATTCAAGCAATGTGACTCGTACTTGGCTCGCGTTGGCACAGGAAGTACAGGAACATTGTGATTATATTTGAGCAAGTGTTGAAATACCCGGCTAAAACAGCCGATAAGTAGAACATAAGGCTATGGAGGAAAAGGTCCTTGAAAACTGGTATCCACAACTATGAAGGGTATATATAGCGCTGCCATTAGTGGAAAGACTGTCCTGGATATGATAAGTTATAGTATCTGTCCGATGCCAGGAATCATGAATCAATAGAATGCTCCAGAGGCGGAGGTCGTCCAGGTATATGTAAGGAATAAAGTAAAACATCAGAAAGTAGCGTAGTAGCCTGTGTCAGGTGAGGTTGCCTGTCGGATTCATAAATCAACGACCTGCGACATGTCCTGAATCACATAAATATTAAACTCGATAAGCAAGCCACATCATGACGCTCACCAGGCGGTAGTGACTCGAGTACTACACGAAAATATAGATACAATGAGTATGACAAACTTGACTAGATCATGTCGGACGCACCGAAGGTTGCTGAGAGTTCAAAGTTGAAGTGTCGTTCTCATCATTGCTATGGTCGTGGCGTTCGCATTTGTGCCAATTCTCGATTTCGACCTCATTTTCCGACAATTTCTGCAAGTGATGTGGGTAGTTGCTCGTCGATTTTTTCGCTCGCGTTCGCCTGCGAGTTATGGCATCAACCCCTTGCCTGCGAAGGACAGGTTAGTTTCTCAATGAGACAAAACAAAAGCTACTCACTGTATGAAGGAAAGTAGATCTTGATAAGTGGTGTTAGGATTGCGCTCTAAGAAGGTTAAGTTCCATGTAGTCCAAACTCTGAATATGCTCCATCTCTCACCAAGATGCTCAATGAAGAACTGAATCGACTTCAGTCAGGTTGGAAGTGTTTGGAAGACTGTCGCCTACCTTCGTTACAGTTTCACCCGTGGTATTGTCGTCATATGCCAACTCATTATCTCTGCATGCGGACAACGAAACCTTTTGGATTTTCAGTACAGATTTGGGTGAAGAGTAAGAGAAAAACGCACAACATGGGCCTTAATTCGCATCTCAGGCAGCGTCATAGGGCAGTCGAGAGTACATCTAGCCAAGTAGGAATCGGGAGAAGTTACCCTACAGAGATCAGGGAGATGCATGCTGTCGATTGTGGATGACCTAGTTCTTGCTTGAGAGTCCTCCTTCGTTGAAGATCGACGACCTTCGGAGCTGTCCCTTCCGAGACTGGCGCTGAGTCTCTTGCCTATGTTGCGAATAGTATTCAAATGCTAATGAACAGAACTACGGAAAAACTCACCGAGACTTTTGGTCTTCTTCGCCAAACCTAGGATCATCAGTGTTGACTTGAGAACGCAATCAAGACATAGCAGACCCACCTGACAGGACTTTGAAGGGTACACGCCATGCATTGCAGTTGTAGTGCTCCAAATCTTTGATATTCGTATGAGTACGGACGTCGGAAATGTGCATGAACTGTACACTACATACCCAACACTGTATGAGAGTGGCAACAATCCCAGAGTGCCTGATTACGGAGTGACATCGTTAGTAGGACTTTTTTTAAATAGATTAGGTCACGCACAAAAAGCTTGGCGCCGCAGGGTAGCGGATCAACGAGGTGTGCTTTCAAAACCTTGGCCCACTCAATGCCATGAACAGAAAAATCATGAAACAGAACTTACATTGTCAATGATGTGCTTTCCCGTGTAGGTTAGGATAGCTAGACCGAATAAATTAACGCGCTACAAAGAAATGAGTGCTGTGCATGGTACCTTCATCCTTGCAATCGGGTTCAGAGCCATGTCTGCAAGTAACCTGATCTCCGTGACCAGTGTCTGATGTATGATCAACGGTAGAAGATAGACACTCATTCACAGTATCGCAATAGCTGACTTACAATAAAAAAACATCTGGTCGTGCTGGGACGTCTGCTGGACCATAAGGTCAATCTGGTGCAGCTGCGTTCCACAATCAGATATCACAGAATTCAACTTAATAATAATCTAGGATGCTTACCATCTTTTCCCTGCTAGGATATAACTCTGGAGCGACGTCATGGCGGTGCATCATAAGTACAATATTTTCCGGTCGGTAGCCACGAGCTGTGGTAGTAAATTAATTCAACAGAAGGTTCAGTCATGAAAGTTGTGCATACATTTCACGAGGAAGTTTTTCAGTCTCAAAACATCCTTGTGCGCTTGAGGGAGGTCGGAGTAACCCTTTACTCTTTCCACAGCAACAAGAAGTGCTCTGCGTACACCTCCAGGTGTTGAAGGAGCGTCTTCAGCAACCATGTAAACTGATCGAGCGCGTGAAGCTGAAAGCTGCTGTGTTAGGAGTAGTGTACGATAGCAGATGTGCCACAGTAATGTTAGAGGCTCGGTGTCCTAGTTGAAGCGATCAAGTGGGGACGGTGATGAGTGGGGGAGGAAGATTCAATTTGGAAACTCTTATATACGAAGGCGCGGCAGATACACAGCCCATCTTAAGCAGACTCCAATGAAACCTGCCGCACATTTTAACAGGAAATACAGCATGGCGCACCAGTGACAATTACGTAATTATAACCGACTGTCGCGCACCGCTTCGAAACGATCCCTAGGTCCATGATCCGTGTAACAGTAAAATCATCCGTCGAGGATACCAAGTAGACGTGATCAGAGGCCTACATCCTAAACGGGAAATTCAGGCTCCCAAACATCGCATCCCACATGAGTCAGCCACACATCTCGCATGTCCCGCACCCAGCGGCGCAGAGTGCGGCAGTGTGCGCGACCCTCCTCAGGGCACGCACATTCCCACCATGCGGGGGGTCTCCACGAGCCTTCATGTAGTATATTATTGGTAGCATCCTCCTTCCGGCTAAGACGCGCTCGCATGAACGCCGGGAAATGCGCGGTATTCACTGGCTGAAAATTGGGTTTATCCAGCTGTGGGAGCGTCCGGATATCTGCAGCAAAAGCAACGACTCCCATTCGTTGCCGATGAGATAAATCCGGTGCCAATAAGGCGATGATCTCCTGCTGTATTTCGGCGGGCAGTGCGACGAACATCAGAAGTGTCGAAATGATGTTTGACTTGATGCTTGCCGAGAGTCGATTTGAGGTGGAAATGGAAGCAAAGATAGGGTTGTCGCCCCGTGTGTCCCGCATGCTTGACCGAAGGAACAACGCACGACTATACAATAGCAGATCAACAGCTTGCTTTTTCACCAGCATTTTGCTCCTTAGGTTCCTCTGCATCGCGTTATTGAGGATCTGCCAACCTTGTTGCCATGCGTGAGTGCGCTCTTCGCCGTCACCATCATGTTCATTGATATGCAGATCCTCAAGATTAGCTTTGACAATGCTATAGTTCTTGGACTCGATAGCGCTGATGATTTCGCGTGCACCGGGCAGTGTCAGGCTGTTCGCGTTGCACTGCAGTCGGTCCAATCTGCAACGTGGTGACGATACATATTCGATAATAACAGGAACCGCGACGCTCGTGAGACTGATAGCAGAGAGGTCGAGCTGACGCAGATACTGCGTCTTGAGCCTAGGAAGGAAGGCGCAAATGAAGGTGTCGGAGAGTGTAACGTTATGGATCAGCTGGAGCGTGCATAGTCTCGAGCTGTTCAGTGCATCGGTAAAGTATGCGATGACATCCTTATTAGTTGACAATGGGTTCTGCGTTAATCAGGAGGAATGCATCAGTTTGTTTGGACTTTAATAAGATGACACCGTAAGTTCTTACACCTGACAGACATAGCTCCCTGAGCACATGATTATCCATGACAAATTTCGATACAGCAAGTAGACCCTTTGCACCTATACCGTTGGTTGTGAGGTACAGTTCAGTGAGGCTGTTTTTGCACCTTTGACCGGCAGGAGATTCGAGGAAGTCGAAAAGCAGTACGCAACCCTCATCGCCCAATGAGCTGTCGCCAATATCCAATCTATGGACGATCTCGCGATGCTGTATGACATTTATGATGTTCCTTGCAGCTTCCAGAATGTTAGTGGTGTTGAGTACGGATGGACCATGAACAAAGCGCTCGCAGCTCACCGATGGTTGATGCAAGTCGAGTACTGATGCTCTTCAAGCGCTGATGATTGACAGAGCGGACAGTGGCGGGATCCTTATCATAATGATGTTGAGCTTTCCGGGAAGGTACCCTGAAGTGCATGGAGAAGATGATAGCTTCACAATAGAATTGCCAAGGCCTTGCATGCCTGGTCCATATGATGCCTTTACATTCAAAGCGGTGAAAGTAACCGGAGTGAGAATTCTGTCGGGATCATGTGGCATGCGCCCTCGCTTAGCCAGGCGGAGATTGAAAGGCGCGAGCTTGCAAGTTGCGATTGGGACTCAGATGATTCAGACGTGTTCGATGGTGGTGTTGAAATAGATATGAAAATTGCACAGTAGACTGGTAGCATTGAATGAGCAAAGCTAGTAGGCAACAGAGAGTGCGAAAACGAGTGCTGACTCCTGGGAGTCAGAGAATCAAAATGCAGTGTGGTTTGACACGCGAGATTTCGCTAAATCCAATGTCATCACACTTGGCGGTAAATCGTGTGACTATCCGTTAGTCTGTTTTTGAACGTTGCTTGTCAGCATCATAGGTTCGAGCCTATAGCTTGTTCGAAGCAATATGATTTACGGTGAAAAACACCTGCAACAGTCGATGACTCAGGCCCTCGGCCGCCCGGGCCGTGACTGATCAAAATTCAAATGCTGAGCAGCACAGCCACACCCCTCTTGTTTCAGAGTCTGGTCAGTCTAATACGTATCATCATACTTTCCTTTACAATTCCAGGTCATGAAGGTTAAATATCGACCATCACATTTAATATCTACTGACGCTTTGATAGATTGCAGTGGAGGGATGCAGCCATGGCGCGTTGGATGCGATCTACCAGCACCTCCGCAATCTAGAGACCAGGAACAACTACCTTGTAGACGTGCTTCTTATGTGCGGGGACTTCCAAGCTATCCGTAATCACAGAGACATGCAATGTATGGCTGTGCCACAAAAGTATAGGCAACTAGGAGATTTCCATAAGTACGTGCCAATCCCTTGGTACGACCATTCTTGGACTGATCGACTTGTTTCTAGGTACTATACTGGAGAAAGCAAGGCTCCAGTCCTTACTATCGTTATAGGTGGGAATCACGAGGCGTCAAATTACATGTCAGAACTGTACGCACCTGTCTTGTGTACTAATTATATGTTGATATCTTTGCACAGGTATCATGGTGGGTGGCTTGCACCAAACATCTACTTCCTCGGGCATGCCGGATGCGTCCAAGTAAACGGTCTCCGTATCGCTGGCGCATCGGGAATTTTCAAAAGTAACGATTTCAGCCTAGGTGACACTCTAATCACGTCTCGGATACTCAGCATTGACCTTAACTAGGTCTTTACGAACGATTGCCTTTTGATCACGGCTCTATGCGAAGTATATATCACATCAGAGAATATAGCGTTCGCCGTTTGTCCTTGGTCAGTGAATTTCAGTCTTCATAAGCTCTTCGTCTGACATCAAATGCATTGCAGCTCTCCTCCCCGGACATATTCCTTTCTCATGACTGGCCCCAATACATCGAGCAACATGGTGACACTCAGGGTCTCCTTCGCCGCAAGCCATTTTTCAGACAGGATATACAGACGGGCAACCTGGGTTCCCCTCCTTTAATGGGGCTCTTGCGGACACTGAAACCAAAATGGTGGTTCTCTGCGCATTTGCATGTCCGTTTTCACGCTACCGTGCAGCATGAACAATGCGGCACCGGGCCGAATGCTCCTTCCATTACCTCGCAGTCACAGAATCCAGATGAAATAGCGATCGCAGATGATGAATTCGACGCACTTGAACCCCAAAATCTTTCAACTGAAGTCCCTCGTGTGCAAGCGACTTTCCAGAACCCTGATGAAATAACCCTGGAGGATGAAGAGGAGGAAGTTGTACAGCCGCCTCATGTTGCGTATCAGTCGGAGTCATCTGTGACAAAATTCCTCGCATTGGATAAATGCCTTCCCAAACGAGAATTTATGGAGGCCTGTAGCCTTGTGTTCTTGCAATATGGTTCCGCTGACGTTCTAATATAGGTTATCGATGTACCTACCGCGTCGGATGGATCTGCCTTGCCTGGACAACGCTGCATACCAGACCTCACGTTCGATCCTGAATGGCTGGCAATAACACGCGCTTTTCATCCACACCTGTCCACGAGGCGGCGTCAAGCAGATTATCCTGACGAAGTAACGGCTCGCGCAAATGTTGCCGAAGAAATGGAGTGGGTGAAGTTGAACATGCACGGCAAAGAATCAAACTCTTCTGAGGCATCTCTGCCCGGGATACGATCCATCCTGGATTGCCAGACATTCGTCCAAACTGCCCCTGGTCCTGGAAGTGAAGGTGTTCAAAAGAACCAACAGCGTGAGCGTACTAACTTTTCAAAGATCTTCACTGACGTTGATTATGCAGCACCTTGGTACACTAATCCTCAGACTGTTGCTTTGTGCGATATGCTTGGCATTCAAAACAAGATTGACCTCTCCCCTGACAATTAATCCTAGGACGGCCAAGTTGAAGGAAGCGCATAAACGCCACTTCTTGTGCCGACAAGGGCGGAGCGCCCACGGTACTTATTCGGTGGAATTTTTTTTTTTGGCAATTGGGTATCATCCTCCCACGCCTCTCTAGTTGAACAACAAACTTTCTACTTATATCTCTTTCTCACATCAGGTGAAATCACTGTATAAATGTACAGTTCGTCCTCATAGATGGCAGCCCATTATTATGGTTGTGTTATTTTCTATGGAAGGCGTTCGTGTGATCGAACCAATCGTTCTCGAAGTTCCAGTACAGCAAGTACCCTACATAATAGGCGCCTGGCGGCTGTGGTGAGCGTGGTCCGGGTTTGATAAAACTAGCGTGATGGCATGTCCCCTTCTTTCCCTTCCCTGTCACTGCGATACCTTGCCATGATGACGACGATCATAGGAGAGGACGTACCCAGTCACTCGAGTCTTCTAACTCCTGGTCAAATGACACAGGAAGTCGCGGGGGAGCCTTCATCTTCTTCAGATGATCCCTATCAAAGAAACAATTCACGACATTCACGACCTTTACGGAAGGGTACAGCGATCCCTCCGCCGGGGACTAATACAGCGACGAAAGGATACGCCAGCACTGCCGAAGCAGACGGGCTTCATCTTCGTCAGGGTTCTATGTCCAGTTTGCGCCTGTCTCTGCATACGGCAGATAACTCGGTGAACAACAGGGTACTCCTCAAGGACCCATTGGAGGAGTCCAAATCGCACATTTCTGGTCACGAATTCCTCAGATCACATTCACGACAACAAGGACACATCGATGATACTCATTCAGTTACTTCTTCCCGAACGCCTTCCATGAGGCATTTGGCGCCCGGTACGCCTGATTCTCGGTATGCGTCCGGTAGTCGTGTTACGTTGGGCAGCAGTCACTCCCATACACGATCGATTGCTGCATCAGAAAGTCGACAAGCTGCGTATCGAGTGCACAAGGGACCTGTCAATTCTCGTCCGGGTAGCATCCGAAGTTCCGTTGCGGACCGGCATCATGAATCTCCGCATATGGTTTCTTCTCCATTGGATTTACCTATCCAGGCAGTACCAGTAACAAATCCTGATCTCGACCATCATGTTCATTACACTGCTCCTCCCGGCAGTGATGACGGACCGGGTTCTGAAGTCGTCATACTCTTTGATGGCCCGCCGATAGCTGGTATGGTTGCAAACGATGTCAGGCGGTACGAGAGGTGTAAGCCACGGTGAGCAAACATAAGGTTGAACTCCTGCTTGTGTACGAGTTGACTTTGACAAAGGGATCCCAATATTGTTCCTAAAAAAACCATCCCTGGTATGACATTCAAATTTCCTGAGCACAAGTAAGTCGTGCTTTCACCGTATTCTGCAGCACCTCAACTCTTTGAAGCACGGATGTTCCCAAAGGATGGACCACACTCGTGCATCCTGAAGGTGCTCGCTACTTTCTGAACGAAGAAAATGTGCGTCGAGTGCATGATTATTGAAAACAGCGGACTGAGTTGGACGTGCAGAGAACATTTACAGAAATGGATATTTGTGACGAAGAGATATGCGACGACATTGAGTATTTCATGCAGTATTTGCTGGAAGAACTCCGGAAGGTCATCGAGCTTGGGAACCTTGAGCTGGACATGCAGGAGATTGACCTTGTGCTCGAGCCAAAGGTCTTTAATGGCGACTCTGTCGTCTGTTGCTATTATTTCGCCAATCACCGTGATAGAAGCCTCTTTTGGTTGGATGAGTACAGTGCCCACGAGCTTCTCAACGACTGTGTAGGCATTGAGAATCTTTCACACATACGTGGGTGGTTAATAGCTTCCAGGGGGTCTGTATTTACTAATGACCCGAACCGGTTTTCATAACCAGGGTTTGCCATTGAAGGTCAATACTGGTGTGTTCTGGTCAAGGTCCGCCCGAGTTTGTTTACTACGCTGTATTCCCTAATAGGTTTCTAGGTTCATGTGCTATTCAACTACTTAACATAAAACATAGGAGACATTGGGATTATTTTCCTAGCCTGTGCTTAGTTACACAAGACCTTGTCGACGAGGTGAAAGATATGCTGGCGCATGTGACATGTGGTCAGTACTCCCTTCGGCTGATAGCTTGACCTGATGTGTTCGATTGCAATGGTCAGATCATATAACGTCGAGACAATCTTCTGGGATAGTTGATCTTGTCCAGCTCAAAGATCACCTTCTGGTGGTGGACGCACTCAAAGGTACGCCTGTTGATATCTCATCGCAGATGTCATGCTAATACCAATTCCCAAGTCTATCCACCTACGGAGCAGGTGCGACGATGTCACGCCGCCATTGTCATCGGTGAGGCTTGAAATTGAGTTCGATCTATTCCTGAGTCCTGACATTTATTTTTCTAAGGTCGGATTATGTATTCATTCTGTCAGTCCTCTCATGTGTCTATCGAGCTGTAGTTTATGGTGATGTTCTAGGTCTTAATCGCTTCGTGAATTTTCATGGAGAGAACTGCGTGAGGCTGACCTATGAACAGACAGTTCATGGTTGGAAATACACACCATCATGGTTGATGACCGTTCTTGCATTCCTACTGTTCTTGGATCCCATGACTCATGTCCACGAACTGCACAAGATTTTTGTTGACATGATTGCTTGCAAGTCACGGTGGGATGCATTCACTTCAAAATTGAAAGGGCAACTTCAGGACTCCAATCTTTTGGTAAGTTCACCATTCCATCGTCATATACCTGCTGGGATTAATGATGAATCAGGCCACTGTGTTGCTCAATGCTAACGTTGGATTTCTTGCTATCAACACAGTTGACAAGGGTGGTAGATCCTTTGTCCAGTTGGCAAGCTACATGTCGTTGGTAACGAGTTTAGGAAGTATAGTTCTTGGCTTGGTCCTTGTCTCGCGTGACCGCACAACTGGAGAAAATACAGCTATCCAAACGGTCAGTAACTCTTGCTGCATATCTGCTTTATTCCTCAAGGCAGTTGGTTCAGGCAACATATCTATCAAATCTTCGCCACAAAAAACACGGATTGGAAAAGCTGGCCATAATTTACAGCCTCCCAAAAGCGTTGCTGATGTGGGGGTGAGTCCGTGCTCTAATATAATAGGCGGAGGTCCTGACCAAATATTTAGCATGTTCTTCTTCTTTACGGCGTTCACAGTCAACTGGTGGACTCCTGGGGATAGAGTTTCCAGGTCCATTGTTGGTGCTCTGATACTGGTTGTATTGGTGATGGTTTTGTACAGCATCATTCGCAGCAGGGATATAAAAAAAATCTGGTGGGGGCCAAAAATAGAGTGGCCGAATCGAGGCATCCACACGGAATTATTATCTCGTCTGTCTCGCGCCAGAGAGCAGTTCAAGGAATTCATGGAGATACAAAGAGGTCGAAGAGATCCTGCAGGCGAGCCTCAATCTGACACTGAAGGAGTCGGCCTCTCTTCGATGGATACTCCCGCAAGATTCTCACAAGCAAACGTAGAGGCACATGCTCGAAATCACAACACCTCTCATTTAACACATTCTCCTGGTTTCCAACCAGACGGACCCGCCTTAGTCAATCATGAAAACCATCCCAACCCCTATATCTCCCAGTCTAGCGCCCCTGTGAATTCACATTTGTCACTCCATGACGGCATTTCCATGTTACCACCATCGGATTCACACACCAACTCTGGATTTCCGTCAGGCTTGGGTTCTTTGCAGCTGATTCAAGAAGACGCCCCAACTATTTTCCAGGATCAGTTTACAGCGGAACCTCGTCACACACCCGATGGGAATCATACCCCCGCAAACATGCACTTCACCACATCACCACAGTCTGCTTCAAAAGAAATGGTCGGGTCAGCGGTCAAAGCACGATTGCATTCTGATGCCCTCTCAACCATGGCCACCAACACGTCTGACCCACCAGAACAAACCGAAGCAGTAGCTACTGACACTGGTCTTCTCATACCATCTGGTCTACTTTGTGCAGAGGAAAAGGAGTGTGTGGAGTGCGTGGTCGAAGAGCCCGGGGAATTCGAGCATTCTCAACCTTCGTCGAGTTCAGCGCCGCCTCCAAGGATTGTTGCTCAAAAGGCCACTGCTGATTATTTCCATCATGCGCCGGTGGCTCCGAAGTGGACGCTACAAGATGGTCATGACATAGAGGAATGCAAAGACAGTGGTGGTGAACCAGCGATGGTAAATCTAGAGATTAAGGCCGGAGTCCAAGGTCGTGGTCACCATCCGGATGGAGAGACAGTGGAAGAATAATTGGCACTGTTGAATACTGTACATATACGTATATAGTACTTATGGGAGTGCATGAGGACTGCGCTGGGTCGCGGATATGTACTTAGTAGTAAGTACAGCGTAGTACATACCACATTATTTGTGAATAACTTGAAGTATGGATGGACGTCGAGAGTCGGGCCGCCGCGTGATGTTGTCATCCAACGGGTCGACCAGGTTGAAACCTTCTTGCACCGCAGTGACCGCACGTGCTCGTAGTACTAGTACTGATTATCGACTTGCGGAAAACTCAGCCGTCTGAAGTTCTCACTGTGCCTTGCAAGTGCATTTATTAGAACTTCGGACCGACAACTTGAACTTGAATCTTCCTTTGTCTATAACGGTCCGGGGAGACTTACTGTGCAAGGTAGTTCGATGTCTGTCCCAATCCACAAACGCTTTGCCATAAACTCTCAGGAGAATCTTGTAGGTACTCAAGGTCCGCTAATCATATACATTTTCGGTTTTGCCAGGACAGAAACGTTGACACGGTAAAGCAGGTGCTCAAACTATCATTTTTCAGCTGCGCTCGTCGCGCACCGTCGTCACAAAGCTCCAGTTAAACCACAGCCTACTAGGCGATGACGGTATATCTACACTCTTCGCGTTCCTCAGGTCTCCATCCGAGTCTGCTGCACGGCACCAGATATCGGAGATTCACCTCAATGCCAATGGCATAGGCTGTCGAGGTTTGTGCGATATTGCGGACTACATGGTTGGAAATGAAGTGCTGAAAGTATTGGGGCTTGCAAACGTGAGCAATCATCCAATCTCTGTGCCTCGCAAGCATGGGTTAATGTCTTCATAGAACAAGCTAGGACCTGATCATGATGTTCTTGCTTCGTTTGCTACCAAGATAAATGAATCTCGACTAGAGTTCTTATCGCTCTCGGGAAATCCGCTTGGCGATGCTGGCATTGAGACCCTCTTTCGCCATCTAAGGGCCTCTCACCTTCAGGAGTTGCATATTAATACCATGGGACTGACTGCGCGTTGTGCGTCTGGACTCGCGGAGTGGATTTCAAGCAGGAGGTCAGTGCATAGCGGCGGAGCACACTCCCTGCATACCCTCAAGTGCAACGGTAATAGCCTGGGGTTGAACGGCGTATGGACAGTTATCCGCGCCATTCAGATGGGTAACCGGTCACTTGTGAAAGTGGAACTATACGCGAACCAAATAGCAGGCACAGAAATTCCGAATCAGGATACTCCCTCTCAACAGACACCGCAGTTGCCAAGTTCAGAAACGCAAATGTCATGGAAGGATGCAGAACGCATTCTTCGCGGGGTGCTTCTGCAAAATGCTCACTTGAAACGACAAATAGAGAAGGAAGCATTGAACCTTCTGAAGTACTCTCGGACACTCATCTTTCGGTCGAGGGCTTCTCATTTATCCGCGGACCAACAAACATCGAGTCATGTGGCTGGAGGATCGTTTCCATTCCACTCTCTTCCTACGGAGCTGCGACTCCAAACCCTTGCCGTTCTTGCTCCTTCCTTGTCTGGTGCCCAGCGTGTCCGTATATACGAGTACGCCGCTGACTCTTCGACTCTTCCCCCGCTTCTACCGCTGCTACAGCGAGGCATGGGCCACGGGTGTGTCGCAGACCCATCACAACTCCTTGGCGCAAGTGTAGGATTTGCGTTGCACAATTCAGGTGGTTGTGCTGAGGGGAAGTGCATGGGTACGGGTAACAGTCTTGTGTGCCGTCGGGAAGCAGAGCGCACCAAATTTCTGGCAGCAGTTGGATGTCGTGCTTACGAACCTGAATGCGATAGGAACCCTGCAGATTGATATCCTGTTCATCTACGCAGTTCATATAGTATGGCTCAGGTTGTCGTATCAACGAGTCTTAATCCTTGGGATACCATTTATTGTGCCGGACATGTTGACAATGTATATAGTTTATACTTGATGTTATGTAACACTCTTTGAAATGCAGCATATCAGGCTTGATAGATGAAGCGAACAAGTCCGGAACTTCGCCGTCAGTGAGTCACGAGGTCCTAATTGAGAGTAAAATGACACAGTTGTTCCAAGTCCCCACCTCCTGCTTTCAGGCTATTTCTTGAATTAGAACAAGGGTCACCGGTCAGCTATAACGGAGAACTACATACTTGAGTCCTAAATAACCAGAAGTTCAATCGGCAATGACATAGATTTTCCTCCCGGAGCTAGAACTTGCTGTTCCGGGGATAGCTGAGGATCACAATCCGCATGCAGCACCTGAGGCTCAAGAGGGAAAAATGCTGGTACCATATGTTAAGGCACAGCACCGAGGTGTATTAAAACTGACAGAATTGGATAACCTGGAAGGAAGTAACTTACTAGTACGTGTTCACGTTCACGGGCAGCTATCAACCGGAACTTGCAGGGCAAATGTATTTGATTTGCGGCCGGCTTCAGGGGGTCCTTCAAATGCTCAAATATTAAAGGAACAAACGCAGCACATGTCGCAGTTTCCGACTGGCAGATTCGCCTGTCCAATGACGATAAATGAGAATATCAGCACATCTATCGGCAGGAGCAACTTTTGTTGTACATGATAAATCACCGGGGCCCAAACGTCGCTCTGATCAGATGCTATCAAGTCTGACATATTATATGCGTACAACTACCCAATACCAATACAAATGCTTATAACTGGTCTCAAAACAGAGCACTAAAAAGGTGATAATTATCAAAACATGTCGTTCGAAACGGTTTCTTTTCAAGCATATCTGCTTTTAATCGCTTGCGAACTTGAAAATTCCTCCATGGTGTGGAACTTCACTCCTAGATTAACTAATCGTGGATCGGGGATAGTAGTGTGTGGGTATAACCCAAACTCGGACTGGAACGCGTACTGAAAGAATGTCAGGATTAAGATGCAATAATTTTCAGCAATACCCACCATATCATCCAGTTCCTGCACAAAAATATTTGAGTCACTGCACTACTAGATCAGAGACGTATTTACAAACCTGCATTCCAGTTGTCTGGGGGGACACGAAAGATACAGGCTTCCCCAATGCTGATGGTAGCAGTAAAATTAGAACGAGACAATTCATATTTCCCGATTACGCACCCTGCTGGAGGATAGATGCAAATCGAGTGTAGCTCAATTTTGCACTGACGGCATAGAACGTTTGGGACAGAACTTCCGATCCACAATCTTCGTATTGCTTGAGAAGCGCCACTGCACACTGGCCGAGATCCTGCTCAACCCATGTAATATACTGAGGAGAATGAGGATCATATCGTGGCACCATTAGCTCTAGACCAGTTGAGTCGGGCGCAGGGACGAGATGATTGTAGCTACCGGGAAAAATGCATCAGCTATGCACATAGTGTATTGCCAAAATGTCTCACTTCCAGAGATTCTCCGCAAACCAGCCTTAATAATCGGGTGTCAAATAAATGAAAGATGCTCAATGGGAGAACTGACCGGTGTGCAGAATAGAGTGAGGTACGCCGGACTCTCTCAGATAGTCCTCCACGTTAGCTTTGTCTAACAAGCATAATAAGATTAGCTTATATCGCATCCTGGACAAAGGGGAAGAACCTACTGTCGAAGTGGTAGACATTCGGATACTTCCCGTTAGACACCCTTGCACTGTGCGGAAGAGAACTACGGAAGGTGTGTAATGAGGCTTAGATTTTATACCATAGTATGGCTGAATTAACCTCCAAATGAAGTACTTCACATCAGTCGCTTTAGCAGCGTCAACAAGATTCTTGCCGAGTAGCATTTCGCTGTTGTGACCTTGGGCAATGTTTTTGGGGTCATAATAGTCAGTTACCTGTCGAAATAGGCACCTTGTTTAGTCTGACCACGAAGTATCACGGA
The DNA here is from genome assembly GCA_002995095.1 of Rhizopogon sp. AM-2018a. Taxonomy (NCBI): domain Eukaryota; kingdom Fungi; phylum Basidiomycota; class Agaricomycetes; order Boletales; family Rhizopogonaceae; genus Rhizopogon; species Rhizopogon sp. AM-2018a. Next base: position 51,139 of record PVYJ01006248.1, on the reverse strand, counting down.
GAAGCGTGTCATACCCCGTAGACGGCCTCGACACCAGACAGGACTTGTTTCAGTGAGTCGATATCCCATAAATCGGCTTGAGCAACTTCAGCCCCTAGGGTCTTTAGCTTCATCGCTTTCTCAGAGTTCGGGTTTCGTGTGATTGCTCGCGGAATGAATGTACCATCCGCTAGCAGCGCTTGAACGATGGACGAGCCTGATAACCCTAGTTAGTTGGAGACTTGAGAGTGGATGTCAAAGCATACCTTGAGTGCCGGTGGCTCCAAATACGGCAACTATGCGAGGTGACATTGTTCAGGGGATGTACTTTATGAAGCAGACAATTGTATTCCACATGACGAGTGAGGGGTCCTTAAGTACCTGTTCGCGGACTGTTTATGCCTTGTTTTGATACTCCACCTAGTGG
>PVYJ01006248.1:0-50073 GCA_002995095.1 Rhizopogon sp. AM-2018a | reverse complement strand
ACATGATGTAAGAATAGTTCTCATCTCCGACTCACCAGAAAGTAATTTTAGGTTGTCACTGGTCAGCGAGCTTCCCGTTAGTATCACAAGATCATCGACTGGCCATCGATTTGCAAATACCCTTCTACACCATCGACGTTCTACATAGTTCCGTTCTACATAGGGCACATCCGCAGGCACATCTGTAATCAGTCACAGGTCATCAGTAAGTCTTACACACAGCATTATGATCCCGACTTCAGAAGTGGCTTAGCACAAGCGTAGCAGCCTGGACTCCGAGTTGCCTTTTGCGGCTTCTTGAGTAACGGTTCAAGTCCACTTCGTTCAGGTCTTCGTGCTTCGCGATGGCTCAGGCTTCAGGAAGTCCGGATGACTCTGGTCGGCTAGCTACACTTCCCTGGACACCAGGCGATGCTTCTGAGACTGCAACCGAAGCCCTCCAAGCATTGGACACTTACAAGAAGAAGGACCCATTCAAAGGTCAGCATCGGTGCTAATCAGCGCGTCTATGTCAGTAACACATCCAACATGCAGTGGTAGTTCGCTTCAAGGCAGTTGGTAACGCACCGATCATGAGGCAGAACTTCTATAAGATTACTGCCTCCAACCGCTTCCAGGCAGTCATACAGTTCTTGAGGAAGGAGCTGGGTTGGAAGTCTGGAGATCCACTGGTATGATTAATAGCTTGTATCTATCGCGTCCAGCTGAACTCGCTCTAGTTCACATATATCAACCTCGCATTTTCTCCCGCTCCTGACGATACGGTGTCAAATTTGTACAAGGTAACGTACCCTGCTCTTGTCATAGGAAATCTCCTCAATAATCACTGTTCAAGTCGTTCGCCACAGAAGGACACCTGATAGTCAATTACAGGTTAGTTTCTCCATCGCTTTACGCACGATGCGTTGATACGAGTGTTCTGCTTAGCACGACAGCGGCATGGGGGTAACACTTCTTGTGACCCGGACGTCATTTTCTCTGTGCACCATATTACGTTCGCTTCAAGTTAATATGATTTCTTCGTTTCGTCGCAACGGCTTCACTTAGAAGTCCAACAACAGGTTTAATGACCTAAGTATACAAATAAGTACGCGACTAGGGAGAACGCCTTAAGAATAGCAGATGGGATCTTTGAATCATTCATCGGAAAAGCAACCAGGAATGACAGCAAAGCACCACACACATACACTGTTAACTTCGAAGGTTAGGCCAGGGGATCATGATATCAGACATGAGTATCGCAGAGGAGTGAAAAACATGTGGTGGGATTATCCAGGAGAACATGATCGTAGCTCTGCCTACTAGCCTGTTGCCTGACATTGTCGTTCGTGCTACAATTGGTACCATCTGAAAGGATGATGCACAGGCTCACGGTGTGACCCTCAAGCATGTCATTGTTGTTGACGTACACGGGAGAAGAGGCGTCTGCCGGCTCTGGGGTAAGGACTAACGTGTAGTACGCGAAGGCAAGGTAAGTTTGGGAGATCAGCAGTCTGACATTAGCAACGTACGGAAAACCACAAGCTGCCAAGGGCAGACTGAGGTACTCAACACAAGCCAGTCCTCAAAGTAAACTTAAAATCGAACCTGTTGAACCAATATCAATTGTGGCCCTGGGCCGTTCTAGCCTATTCGCCGCATCGCAAACATCCAGATCTTCTTCCATCTGCGATGTGAAAAGCCACAAACTTCAGATGTGCATGACCTCCATGAGAGCGGACAACGCAAGGAGGCAGACATTCTGTATAATGATTGTCAAGCCTGGGAGTCAGTATGACTAGCACAAAACCAGACTGAGTCAAGTCCGTAACGAACGCGATAAGCTTGCCATATCGATGTGCTGACTTAAGGCTTTGCGAGCATAAGTATGTGGACTGCACCTGAATAAGTTGTGGGACATAGATACACCCACAACTTCAAGTTGAAATTGGGCCATTGTCGTTACAATTGGCACAGGCCATCAGATGATCTTGATTTGACCACTCTCACTTGCTTGGTAAGCACTTATTTGAAGCTCGCTCGACGAGTTGCAGGTTCGCAAAGGCCTCCAAGCCTTAATGGCGACCAAAGACGAACAAGAGTCGCTACGTCTTCTCGTCCAACATGTCTCTCGTGGATTTTACGAGCCAAAGTTCACTATTATCCTGGACCAGCTAGCCCGCCATCCGGTGTAAGTATCTAGAATATGACGAAACAGAGCCCATTAACCTTTTAACTACCATGTTTGCCCCACCATTCATTCGACAACAGTCTCAAGGATGACGACTTGGCAGGCCGGATGGGCCTTCAGGCGAAGGAATTGAATAAACTCATGGCTGTTTTAGGGAACGACCGCCTGGTGCAAGTGTGAGTATAGCTGCGTCTGCTTCTCTGCCATAATATCTCATTTCACTCCCCAAGGTACCGCCAGAACGAGCTCAAGGAGGGTGCCCAGAGGTCTGTCGGAAAACAATACTATTACATCGACTACAAGCACTTTTGCGATGTCGTTAAATGGCGCATTGCAGAGATGCGGAGAATTATAGACTCGGGACTCCGTAATGTCAGTCTAGCCATTTTTCGCTCTCCGACGTACTGAAATATTTTGTATAAAGGAACTTGATAACAAAGGCTACATCTGTCCGCAGTGCAACAAAGCATACACACCGTTAGAAGTCGATAAGCTGATAGATTTCTCGCGAGGAATACTTGTGTGTGAGGACTGCCACGCAGAAGTTGTGGAGAACGAGAACGCAGAGAATGTCAAAGGGAGTCAGGACCGGATGCAGCGGTTTAACCACCAGATGCGGTTCGTTGTCGAAGGCCTGAGAAAGACGGAGTCTATGGTTCTTCCAGCGTGCGTGTATCAATTCATCAGCCGTATATTTGTCCTCATTGAGTATTGCAGGCTAGATGTTCCCACCTGGGTGAAGAATAACGTCGGTGACGCTGAAAAGCAAAAGACGGGTCAGGTGTCAGGTTTGAAGATAGCAGGATCTGGACCTGGTGGGAGACAAGAAGACGGTGTTGGCATAGTCATGTCACTGGATAAGGACGAAGCAACTAGACGGCAAGAACGAGATGCTGAGGCAGCCGCAAAGCGGCAGCAAAATGCTTTGCCAGCATGGCATCTGAAGAGTACTATCACTGGAGACCTAACGGCGTTGGGTATACAGGAGAGTGTACGTGCCATAGGGAGAGAAGGCGACGGTGTAGTGCAATCCAGCGATGAATCTCTCAAGGGGCTTGGAACCATCGGAGCTTTATCGCGCCCACCTCAGCTAACAACGGTGATAGAGGACGTGAAACCAGAAGTTAACCAAGAGTTGGATTGTACGTTACTTTCAATGTGGTTTGCATGTTGTTGTGTGCGGTAACTAAACTAACGCCAAACAGATTACGATCAGTACTATGCTTCGTTGGCAGCTTCCAACGCAGTATCTTCTCGGGGCACGCCCTCTGGCCTCGGGAGCGAAGACTTTGAAGAGGAGGAGCAGAAGCCGTCAGTGCAGTACTTAGATTCTCTCAATGATTATCGGAAGCGCTCCAGATCAAAAGATGACGAGGGTGCTGCAACGACCAAATTGTCCAAGATAGATGTCTCAGAGCTGGGGGCGGACATCAATGGTCTCCCGAGTGTGCACGCAGATGTTGGAACAGAGGAAAACGGGGCTGACGATACGCCTGTATTAGGTGTGTTTTTGTTCTCCAGATTAGTTTTTAATGTCCTCACTATCGTGACACTTCCACAGTCAATGGCGTTCCAAAACCGTTTTCCGAGGTCACCGATGAAGACACCGAATTTATGACACCAGACGAGTATACGGCTTACTACGAAATTTTGCAATTGCGGTCGTAGACAATTTATTGAAGCTGAACTGAACTTGTAGCTGATAGAGAATACTTACATATAATAGTTGTATTGATTTACGATAATGATTCCGAAGACATGGGCCAGCAGCAGGGGATTTGGTCGGCGTGTCCTTGCCTCTCTTCTCCTACTTACAATACCATTGGAGACTTCTGTCGTCTTTACAATCAATAGAAAGCCTCATGTTTGCACATCACCACGATGGATACACATTAAATATTAAGTACTGAGTCCAGTCATGCGGTGACTCGGATGCAAACAACTGTTGGGTACATAGTCACTCAGGCCGGGAAGAGACGGGTATAAGTAACAATTCAAGGAGCTTCGGACGCAGACTCGCCGTCGAAGTCGCAACAAAATCAGTAACTAATGGCTTGAGTCATCAAGTCGATGTCCTCTATGGACACTGGGCATTTGAATCCACATCAATCGATTGCGAACATCTAGTTGTTGCCTCTGCAGAATAAGTAAGTAGATTGGCCGGGCTGACTACTCGGGCTGACTCGGACGAACGTCGGTTTGGCAAGGAAGCAAGCTTCACCTCCAAGTGGGCATTCGACGATTTATAAATAAATTACGATAATGATGCCAAGGAATTTGGTGAAGGTCGGCGTGACCCGAACAACTTCTGCACGTGATTTGTGCCTGGCATACTTCCGATCGTTTGCTTTCTCGAGACTCGTGGACTATACAGTCTACCGTGACTATAGTACTACTAGTACAAAGGCCTGCGGCACAGTAAACCTAGTGAACTGTGAGCTTCCGCGAGGGGAACGAGCACGTCGAGGTCTTTTAATCGGACGCCTTGGTCACGTCGGAGGCTGTCAAGAACCTGGCATGGACTGTAATGTTTTCACCCCCATCGAACTGCCCTGCGGTCGCACCGTTGAGAACAGACTGGTGAAGGTATTTCTTCATCTAAACAATTTGAAGACAATTACGCAAATAGAGACGTTGATTTTAGGCAGCCATGTATGAACACATGTCAAATTTCTCCGGTGGTCCACCAAACGTTTTCCACTACGGCTTGTACTCTGAATGGGCAAAGCATGGATGGGGAATGATTATCACTGGAAATGTGCAGGTCTCGCCTCACCATCTCACCTTGGGTCGTGACATGGTTGTGCCTGGCACGCTCAATGAGGAGGACCTCGAACCTTTCGAAAAATTAGCACAGATCATCCACGGAGGCGTCGATGACACACGCTCCCTGGCTATCATGCAGTTATCGCATGCTGGACGCCAATCACCGAATTTTATTGGTGGTCGATCGCCTTTTGTTGCACCACTTGCCCCCAGCCCTATTCGTGTTGGGGCGAGCCATCCTGGAAGGGGCATGATCGCGGATTTCATATTTCATTCGTTGTTTCAAGTTCCTAAGGGAATGACCACAGGGGACATTCTTTATGTTCAATCCAGCTTTGTGCGAGGTGCTCTCTTGGCGCACAAATCAGGTTTCGATGGTGTCCAGCTTCACGCTGCTCACGGATGTGAGTCCACGTTTTACCTCGGGGCAGAATCTGTGCTGAATTGGTTTTTTTTTTGGTAGATCTACTCGCGCAGTTCATGAACCCGAAGGTGCGGCCACTATGTGCTTTCAGAAACCAACTAAATTCCTGTCCCAGAGTAATATCCGGAGCGACGAGTATTCAGTCACACTGGAAAACGCTTCTCGAATGTTGTTTGAGATAGTTGAAGCTATCCGTAAAGTGGTGCCAACCGCTTTCGTCATCGGAATCAAAATCAACTCGGCTGACTACGTGACTTCTGGAGGCTCTGGAGAAATGGACCAGCATGGAGAACAGCGAATTCTTGATCACATTCGCAGCATTGCAAGCTGGGGTATCATCGACTTTGTCGAAATTAGTGGTGGCGATTATGAGAAGCCTGGTAAGGTGGCGTATAAGGAGAGAAGAATTCTCTGACTTGCCTCTTTTAGATTTCTTGACGTCCGGTAGATCTGAGAAATTAGACCGCCAAGCCTTCTTTGCACAGTTCTCACAGACAGTCATGAAGGACCTTCGATCTGTCCCCTCCTCTTCGATTCCACTCATCCTACTAACGGGTGGCCTTCGTTCTCTGTCTCACATACAAACCGCCCTGGCATCGAGGCACGCTGACTTCCTAGGCATAGGGAGAGGTGCAGTACTCCGCCCTGACCTGCCTAAGATCCTTCGATTAAAGACGCAAAGTAGCGCATCCCCTAACACATGGGATGAAAAACCCTTTGCGCACGAACCTGAAGCACTTATCAGAGCTTCCAAATGGATACCAAGCGTGAAGCTCATCAGCGCCGGCGTTGGGACTGCATGGTATACTATTAGAATGAGGGACATTGCCATCTCCCAGATCAAGAACCCCGGTGTGGAGTCGCCACCTGTTGACTACAACAGAGGAGGATTAACTGCTGTGTTCAAGATGTGGGCTTGGTTTGACCTCTGTACAGCTTTACCTCGGGTCCTAGGAATATTCTTGGCGCTCACTGTCGCGATCGGGTTGTTGAGAATGAGATACGATGGTAGTACATAGACGTGACAGCACACGTCGGAGATATCTGAAGTCACTCATTATAATTACACGTTCGCTTAATTCCCTTTCCTCGGTCGTTTCTTCTATGTATCCAACTGAGGTATGTTTACACATTCGTTACATTTATCTAGCTAACTAACCGTACTTAGTTCTGGCTCTTGCCATTAGGTACGGTATCTAGCAATCTAGTCGTTTCTTCTATCTGACTAAGTTCTGGCTCTTGCCATTACGGGTTTCTCTGTTATCACTAGAGGTGGCGTCATACTCGGGACATTCATCATGATGCAGGTACGGCCTCCGAAAGGGCCGGCAATATTGATTCCGATGAGATTTAGTGACGCAATGCTTAGAGACTCATTATAATACTACTCGCAGGAAACCCTTACAGAACTCTCTGCTCAGTCATCATTGGCTCGCCAAATCTATTCGATTGCGTTTATCATTTGACTACTTCGGTGCATTTTTTTCGACCCAGGTTGTACTCCATTATCTACATGTATGGATTCGAGGAGTGCTACTCATTTGCTTCCGGCTCTTGGTTTTCGCGCAGAAAGTCCGGGCCAACCGGTCCGCCGAAGGCATGAAGTGAACGACGTGACCTGACCGTCCATGACGTGACTCTCGCGCTTGTCATACAAATATAGTTGTTGGAGAGGTTATAAAGCCATCGGACGTGTAGGGCAGCCTCAATTCTAACGAATCTCGTGTATTATCAACATGCCTGCAACGTCATCGGTCACCCTCAACACTGGAGCTGTCATGCCTACGGTCGGTCTTGGTAAGCACAAGGGGTATTCATCTCATGTCCTGACTCCTGAGTGCTTTGAATGTAGGCACATGGAAGTCGCAGCCCGGCCAAGTCGAACACGCCGTTGAATTTGCCCTGAAGAATGGATACAAGCACATTGACACTGCCGCTGGGTACCAGAACGAGACAGAAGTCGGACAGGGGATCAAAGCGTCTGGTCTGCCAAGGCAGCAGCTCTTCCTGACCACAAAGCTCGATAACCCCGACCAGAGGAATCCCGCAGCAGCTCTTGAGGCATCGCTCAAGAAACTTGACACCCCTTATCTCGACCTCTGTAAGTGCCATGCAGTATGCAGATGTTGACGAGTGCTCATTCGTTGATCAGGGCTCATGCACTGGCCAGCTCCGATGACAAGAGATGGCAAAGCCGACAAGGGACATGACTGGCTGGACACCTGGAAAAATATGGAAGATCTTTACCTTGCTCACCCGGATAAGCTGAAGGCCATTGGTCAATGCTCCACCCCTCACGGTCTGTGTCTGTACTGACAATCCACTAGGAGTTTCCAATTTCTCCGTGGAATACCTCGAACGTTTGTTGGAAGTAGCTCGCGTCGTACCCGCCGTAAACCAGATCGAGCTCCACCCGTATGTCATTGCTTTTATTCTTAAGAAAATTGATTGTTGAGCATGGTTCGTAGTTCATGCCCTCAAGATGATGTTGTCGAGTTCTGCCAGAAGAAGGGAATCGTTCTGACGGCTTATTCCCCATTGGGCTCCGACAACTCCCCCTTGTTGAAAAACGAGACCGTCACCAAAATTGCACAGAAGTACGGCGTGCAACCCGCCAATGTATTGATCTCCCTTCAAGCAAATAAGCCGATGCGTACTGGTGTGTAGTCCTCATAAACATTCTTGCTGAAGGACTTGGTTCTCAATCATTAACTGCAGTGCTTCCTAAATCCGTGACCAACGAGCGTATCTTGAGTGAGCAGTTTATCTCTATCATTAGACGTGGCTGTAATTCATTATTCTCCTCAGACAATGCGAAGATCATAGATTTGACCACTGAGGAGATCAACGAACTTCACGACATTGATAAGACACACCATTTCCGTGCTTGTCACCCGTCTTGGACCGGTTTCGGTGGTATCGGGTTCCCTGACTGCAAGTAGACAAACTAGGGGACACTGTATGTCTTAACGAATACATCAATTCATAGACTAGACAATGGAAAACGTCCTTCGAGTTGCTGTCAGGTACTTGTCAGGATTGTCTGATATATATCGGAGTCGGACAGCTTTACTACTGGGTGCAAATATATCTGATAGGGGCTCTTAACATAAATTGATGTCTGGATTCAGTAATTTTGTTGATGGCCCTGATGCTAATGGCACCCACGCCGCTCAAAGCCTCCTCCAACATTGTCTGCTTATTCGCTTGATACTTCTCAAATATGCCCTCCAGTAAAACAGCCCAAGCTGACAGAAAGGCTCTGTTCAAATCTCCACCAACTATATTTACCGACAAGCTAGTTTCTCAAGAGGCGCGTCGATCCAAGGTGAGCACTTGCTCTCATCATGCTCTTACCACCTTGACTAAGAAACGCATGCTACAAGGCTTTGGAAGAACAGAAACGCGTGTGTGTGATAGATAATTGCGCATTTTCTGTCGTAGACTTGACGTCGTCCTCGTCTGTTTAACAGAGACGCGCACAAAAGTTTGATTCCTCCAGGCAACTCGATGCTTTCGCCGATCTCAACCTTGGAAACTCCGATGGTGATGATGATGATGATGGCGACCTCGAAGATGAGCCAGCAATAATTCATGAAGGTGTTTCTGGCTTCGCGCAGATGGTGTCACAGCCTGTAGAGGCCCCGTCTTCAATGTCCTCTGAGGCACACAAAGGTCAAGAGACAGTGCTGTCGGGGAAGCGACGAGGGAAAAATAAACGCAAACGCGTCAAAGCCAAAGCGTCCAAATGGGCCGACAAATGCATGTACGCCGAACTCCTGGAAATGAATGAAGAAGCTCACTTATGGGACAATGAATCTGGTGATGCGATTGATGGTCTTCCGCGCGATCTAGAGGCAGCCTGGGTAGCGGTGGCACCAGTTCCTGCTGGGAAGCGATGTTTGGCTGTTACCCATCAATCGGCTGGAGTTGTTGGTATATGTACGTAGTAGCTTCTTGGGGAAACCTTTTGACTGATTATATTCTTAGCACCAAATACGACTCTTCGATCTCGAGTATTGGGCAAGATGCTTCTTCCCCGATTTCCATCCTCCCTCCCACCTCTTACGGTTCTCGATTGTATTCTTGATGTGAACTGGAGAGACAATGGAATCATTCATGTCCTGGATGTGCTCAAGTGGAAGGGCCAAGATGTCGGCGACTGCGAGACGCCTTTCAGGCGAGTATGCATCGCATACGAACATCTCATTTACTAATATTTTGTCCGTAGGTTTTGGTGGAGAGATACCCGTTTAGCCGAGCTTCCAAAGCCCCTGCTACCATCCAGAAGTTTCTCTTTTACAGCCTCTCACGCCACAACAGACGCGTCATCTCAAAATCCCGCGTCACGTCCAAACAATCCCACTCCTGAGCGTTACCGCTTTTCATATCCGACGTCTTTTGTTCCAATTCCATATCACACTGACACGACATTGACCTCTCTCTCTTCATTTGTGATACCTATGGCACGATCAAGACGGGAAATCACTGTAGATATCCCTGTGCACGTCTCGCCATCAGTTTTTACTTCGCAAGAGATGACCGTCGATGGTGCTCATGACCAATTACATTCGCGATCTGCTATGTCGGTCGTTGCCCACGTGGACTCTGATGGGCTATTGTTGTATGTATCCCAAGCAAGCTACGAGGAAGGAACTAGTCCATTGAGCTGTTGGATACCCAACAAGCCAATCACAGAACATCTGGAACCTTCAAGCGACAGGGACGGTCCCCTTGATTTGTTCCAACGGTGCGTAGGCCCGTTGTAGTATGTCCTTAATACTGACTATTTATCAGCCTAGTTCAGCGGCGCATTCTAGGGAATCTTGGAGGTCTCGGTGTGCAAGACTCGATGGATATATAGACACCTCTCATCACAAATCCTCGTGATTTTATCATTCAAGATCCATCCACTTTCACCCAGCTACCTTTTACCGCGAAAACAGCAATGTTCCTACTTACACGCAAATATTTCCCTGTAATTTGCTCGCTGCAAGTACAATTACCAATCTACTTGATTGGTATTGATGCAGAATTCAAATGTTGATGGGGCATCCGCTCTCTCACGCGAATTGGTTCTGCGGAAGTAAACTACAATACAGACATGTAAAACCCCGGCAGCAGTACTGGACTAATCAACATCTGGGACTATTGGCTGCACCGCTGGTTGCTTTTCCACATATGCAGCATTTTTCAGCAGAAAGTTGTAATCGGTGCCATCGCCCTGAAATGCGATATCTCAGGAATCTGATGCGTAATATGGGGTTGACACTCACGATCATGATGTTGGGGAAGCCAGGGTCGAAAGGAACAATGCTCTCCAAATACTTCATATGTTCTGCCGTTAGCTTGATTGCGAGGGACTCGAGATTGGCCTCCAGCTGTTCCACTTTTCGCCCACCAATGATGGGGAAGACGTAGGGCGTTTTCTGCATAAGATATGCAATAGCGACCGCTGTAATGTGTTTTGCGCCAACTTCTTTAGCGACATTCTCCAGGGCTGCGCTCATGGCCTTCTCTGTTTCGTTGCGTTCCCAGTTGGGATTCGAGAGTAAGCGGCCTTTCTCTCCTGTCTGTCGGCGGCGCTCCTCTTCCTCATCGGTTCGAAGCTTTCCTCCAGCAAGGACGTTCCAAGGTGCAAGTGCAAGACCTGGTGAATGAACGTGAATGGGGTTGTAGAGAATGAAGAACATGTCTGGTATACCTTCGGAGCGGGCCATCGGTATGATGTCACGTTCAAATGAGCGGCTCATAATGTTCCAAGCACCCTGATAGATCACGAAGGGAGATTTTCCGTGGTCGCGAGCATACTGATTTGCTTTGGCCACAACCCATGCAGGGGTGTCCGAAATGCCCTGCCAGTGATATGCGTTAGCATTGACAAAGTCAGCATAAAGACGAGAATGCTCACGAGATACAATACTTTCCCTTGTTGTACCAGCACATGCAGACCGTTCATGACCTCCTCAACGGAGGTGTCCCAGTCCCACCAGTGCACGTACAGAATGTCGATGTAGGAAGTCCTTAGTTTCTTCAAGCTAGCATCTACGCTGATGTGCATTGACTTGAGGTTGTTGCCGGTATACGTCACATGGCGCACGGAGTCGTTGCCGCGCTGGTAATCTGTGGTGTACTAGAAGACATATGTATCAGCATCGAATCTACATTTCATCGGGAATCAAACCTTTGTAGCAATGACAAGTTGGTCTCGTATGCCCTGTTGCTCCGCCCACTCTCCAATGAGTTCTTCGGAGCTCTGATCTTGGCTAGAATGTTGTAAGACTTGTCAGTAACGAGGGAATTTGACCACAGCACGATACGCACTAGTTATTGGCGGTATCTATAAAATTACCTCCTGCCTCGTAGAACGCGTCGAGGAGCTTGAATGAGGATGCCTTGTCCATACTGCCCATGCCGAACTTCTCCCACTTGTCACCGATGCTCATGGCACCGAGCTGCAAGGGCGAGACATGAACGCCGGCGTTAGGGGACAAGGCGCGATATCGCGATAGCCTAGATGATGGCTTTGGCATGGGGGTCCAGAACGTACTAGACATTGTTTGTGAAGTAACTGGGGAGTTGAGTAATGACATCTGGGAGTGTTAAGACTGCAGTTTGGCTTAAGGCTGGCTGCATTTTATATGTACTTTCTAATCTGGTAACATTGTTATCGGCCATCCGAGTTAATGAGCTGAGTAATAAGTCGCAAGGCGCTGGTTAGAGTGGGTCAGGAATCAGGATAACGATACGAGCAAACCGGAGAAGTTAACTGGCTAGAAAGACCAGTAGTAAGTGACAAAGTTCGGGACCCACTTCCCATAAGCAGATAGTGCGGCTTTCTGCGCAGTTGCAAGTTGCCGCCTGACCCACTACTTCACAGTGGGTCACGGTATATGCCATGTGATCAATGGTCATGATGTAAGCTCTCCTTCCTTCTTACTAAGTCACTCTATTATAGGGGGTTTGGTACTTATATAAAGACAATGTGAGCTGCATTATTAAATCTCCAGCTAGCTCCATCTCTGACTTCCAACAATATCATGATTCAGTATCCCACCCGCAAGATTGGCTCCGACGATGTCTCCGCAATTGGCTTTGGTGCCATGGGCATTTCCGCCTTTTACGGTCAGACGGAACCGGATGAAGAGCGCTTCAAGGTGAAGTGGGAGTAATGATTATTACCGCTAGCTAACTAGTACTGTACCTTTCAGGTCTTAGATAAAGCATATGAACTTGGCTGTACATTCTGGGACACTGCCAATGTCTACGGCGACAGTGAGGAGCTCATTGGCAAATGGTGTGTCATTCTACTTGAGCAGCTGTAACAACAGGACTGTGTCTCATATGAATGCAGGTTCAAGCGGAACCCCGAGAAGCGTAACAAAATCTTCCTTGCCACAAAGTTTGGAATCATTTTCGGTGGATCTGGCCGAGGGGTTGATGGATCCCCGCAAAATGTCCAGGAGTCGTTTGCAAAATCGCAGAAATTGCTTGGAGTTGATAAGGTCGAGCTTTACTACCTGCACAGGTCAATTCATCAGTCAAATATCGTTGTAACAAGACTCATCATGACCTCACAGACCTGATCCCGAAATACCGATTGAAGTATGTGTCTTTTCCTGGAGTGTCTGCAGATATTTAACCCGGTTAGGAAACTGTCGGCGCCATGGCAGAGCTTGTCAAGTAAGTCAACGTCTTGTGGAATCTTGGCTGTAGCTCATTGCTGGGAAGCCAGGGGAAAGTGAAGTATCTCGGCCTGTCAGAATGCACTGCGAACACCTTGCGTCGCGCTCATAAAGTGCACCCCATTGCTGCCGTTCAAGTGGAGTATTCGCCCTTCACGCTTGACATTGAGGACCCAAAACTTAACATCCTAAACACGGCCCGTGAGCTTGGAATCAAAATCATCGCCTATTCACCTCTTGGACGAGGTTTGGTCACGGGACAATATGTAAGTACTGTAGACCGGCACCACTCATTTGATCACTGACCACATGAAAAGAAATCCCCAGATGATTTCGAACCTGGTGATTTCAGGCGGACTGTTCCAAGGTATGGATCGTGTCATTGCCTAGTGGGGGACTCATGAGAACTCTACCCTGTTAGATACTCAAAGGAGAACTTCCCGAACATTTTGAAGTTGGCAGAAAACCTGAAGAGAATAGGCGAGCAGTACAACGCAACTGCTGGTCAAGTCGCTTTGGCGTGGCTTCTGGCTCAAGGTGACGATGTCATCCCCATTCCCGGCACAAAAAAGATCAAGGTTAGTGACCGCGTCACTGCGTATACTTATTTTCGGGCATTTATCCCTTGACATCAACAGTATCTCGAGGAGAACCTCGCTGCTGTCAAGGTATCATTGAGTCCTGAATCGGTCCAGGAAGTGCGCAAGATTGCAGAGAAGGCGGATTGGGTCGCTGGAGATCGGTACCCTCCGGGTCATATGGATAAGTTGTATGTGGAGACCCCACTTCCAAAGAGCACCTGAACTTCTCAAGGCCTATACATACGTTTAAGCTGTCGATACTTCTGTATTTTACGCGCACATACGTTTGAGTGATGGAATTGGCACGTATGGCACCGTCAAACGAAGAACAATAAGATTCAATAATTAATACGTAAGTCCCTTGGCCCTTGTGCCCTTCTCCTCCAACGACTTAACTTCAATATACATCGGTGATTGATTTATTCAATTCTCCCCTAGACAGACCAGATTATCGAAAGTCGTTCCTTCTCATGAAGCCTCAATATAGGCTGTCTTGGCCGTGGCGCTGGTTTTCTCATACCACATGATACTCCCTATGTAAGCAGATCCCAATGAAGTTCTCGAAGCAAGACAATCGCTGCTACTCCATCACTTTTACCATCCCCGAAGACCGAGGCGATCATGGCGACACTACCTCGAGTCACCAAACCAGCGCCATCTGTGAGTGCCGATGCGCGTCCACGTTCTGATGCCGCCTTCGATGTGGGAATACATTCCTCGAATGCATGGAAAGAACATCTGGAACATGGCTCATTATCGGATGACGAGCCTGAACCCTCAGACAAACTACAACCATCTGATGAGACAGTTAAAGCGGCGCGTGCGCTCTACGATTTTGAAGGAAAGGTCGAATTCAGGGAGCTCACCGTCGAGGCTGGAGACGAACTGGATATTTTGAGGGAAGAAGCTGGGGATGGCTGGAGCTTGGCGAGAGCGAGTTCTGGTGAAATAGGGCTGCTACCTCAGACGTACTACACGGTGAATACACTATCGCCTCGTGCGCTTATCCACCTGACCCCGACCCTGAAGTACACGTTTACTTTTCTCTATGCACCGTGGGCCGTTCATGGGAGGAAGGAGCCGTCTACTAGTACTATCACCCCGGCATCTTCCCAGGAACAAGTTGAATCGGAGGCGCTTTCTATCGTTCCTCAAAATACTGGGGAATGGACAAACCCTTTCCCAAGTTTCCGTCAAAGTCTTCTTGGAGGCAAGAGTTTGAATCGTTTCTCTTCGTTTGTGACGAGTGGCGCGGAGGAGTGGGTTCTCAAAGGCTATGATGATCCACCAGAATCAGTCGCTTCAAGTTCATCGCACAAACGGTTCGCTACGGATGACTCTATCGACGAAGACAATAGGCTCAGTAGACTCGGGCTGGGAGAAGCAGACAAGCACTATGTGGATGCTGGCCCTACGTGGCAATCGAAAGTTCCAAAGTTTCGAGTGTTGGTCCACTCGCCTTCCAAACGCACGTCGGGCCTTTCAGGAGCATATACCGTGTACAGTGTCACTTCGCTATTTTCTTCCACTACGGATGAATGTGATAATCCAGACAACCCGCCGATTTCTCCTACCCGTATAACAGTCCAACGGCGGTTTTCCCATTTCGTTGTGTTACACACTGCACTAAGTAGACGTCTTCCCGGAATTGCGCTCCCGCCACTTCCTGAGAAACAGTATACTGGGCGGTTCAGCGCTGATTTTGTGGAGGCTCGTAGAGGCGACCTCGAGAGATATATTGGGCGCATTGCTCGGCACCCTGTTGCACGATATGCCGAAGTCGTCACATCTTTTCTCGGCTGCGAAAGTGATACGGTGAGTTTATATGGCGCGTCTGCCTTTCCCTCCTAACAGATATCCAAGGAATGGAAACGGCTGATGCCCGACTTCCTTGCAATGCCCGCTGCTGGGCCTGCTTTCTTCGCACACGTCTTCCATCCCGCATTCAACGTGGATGTGGACGACGCGACGGAAGTAATTGATCGCTTTAGTCGTCACACTGTTGCAGTGGGCAACGGCATACAGAACTTGAGAAATATTTTCGGTGGCATTCGTGAGGCGAGATTGGGTGAGCACAGGCATATCAACCTTGTCAAGTCATCATGGTGACGTGCTTCCTAGAGATGTCGAAAGCTGAGCGACTGTTGTCGTATTCATTGTTGTCCTTGATCACGGCGACGCCTTGGTCGTCTACTCCCCTCACTGGGATTGACGAGGACGATGAGGATGATGCGCCTCCACAGAGGAATGGCCTCTTGAATGAAGATGGAGCTTGGTGTTGGCGTGAAGGCTGTCAAGGTTCTCGCGTGGTTTTCTAGGGTTCATGGTTGACTGAGACATGACTCGAAGATTGTCTGAAACTTACAAAAGTGATGCAGAAAACATCAGACGCTCTACAGAATGTAGCAAACCTGTATGACGATCATGTCGGTGTCCTCGACTTTTACGCAGAGACTTGGACTGACCGCAGTCCAAGGCCCGGCGTACCCAACTTACAACTCATGAAGCGCTCAAGAACGTTGCTCATCCATATCAATCATATGAGGTATCGTGTTTTTGTACGATCACGAGTTTCGCGCTAAGTATGATTATTCGAGGGAATCATTGAAACCCATCAATCCACTGTTTCGCGATACAAAGACGCTCTCAAAATGGGCAAGGTCAGATGCTCAGATTTTTCACAGAACGCAGAGAATTAATGATATTTCCAGTCGAACGATGAGATGGCCGCGCGCTGCGAGACCGTCCTGAATACCACGATGGCTGAGATGGACACATATCACGACCAAAAAGGGGAGGAGTTCAGTACAATAATCAAGGATCACCTCGATGGAGAGATCGCTTTTTACGGGCAGGTTCTGCACAGGCTAAAGGCAGCGCGGCGCACATTCGATGCTCCGTATTTTGATGAACTGGGGAAGTCACCTCGTCAATCCTCAAGACATGAACGAGAATTAGGAGCCCCAAAGCTGAATCCCCCGCCATTACCACAGCCCTGTCCTCATGTCTATGACTCGACGCCTATGAGACCAGTGAGTGTGGCAATACAGGAGGGAATTGGAGCATTGCTAGGAAAGTCGCAGCCTGGTAGGAGAGGGAGTGTTTTTGGGAGGATATGGGCTGAATAAAGTACTCGATGCGACATCGAAACATGTGTCCGGCCTAGATCAACATGTACTGATGTGATAATAGAGTAACACGAGCAGTTTCCGATAAATTAACAGCGACGGGCTTACGCATCACGTTCGTAGCATCATACTCAAAATGTAGTGTGATTATCTCAAAAAATTTATACGTCGCTACTATATGTACAAGGTATTATTTATGATCGTGGGAATGGGGTATGTGAATACTGTGAGCTATGTCCTCCACTTGATGAGCTACAACCTTATATATATGGTGTAAGAACCCTTCGTGCTTCTCCGCATACAACTCTTTCCAAGTAATGTGGTGACCGCGACCTTCGCATTGATAGCCACCGTGCACTTGTCTCCATGCATATCCTCCTTGACAGAATCGCTCCGCTGGAAGTCTGGTGAGTGCTTCCTTGATTTTTTCCTGCATCTTTTCATCTGCAATCCTAATTGTTTTCTCTGGCAACGCATGGTACTCCTCCCAAGTAATGTGATGCTTGCCACATTTGCATCGATAACCACCGGGCTCTTGGATCCACGCATATCCACTGGTGGAGCATTGTCGCTTCGCTGGCAGATTCTCGAGTGCTTTCTTGATATTTGCCTGTTCCTCCCCACCTGCGCCACTGGCTGCTGCCCTATGTTCGGCTTCTTCTCGGGCCTTCCTCTCTGCCTCTGCCTTTTGGGCCGCCACGACTCTTTCTTCATCCGCGACATTGGCTGCTGCTCTATGTTCAGCTTCTTCTCGGGCTTGTTTCTCTGTCTCCGCATTCCTGTCCGCTGTGACTCTTTCCTCATGCACTTCCTGAAAATGGTGGTCTGCATCTTCCTTCTCCAATCTAGTCTCTTCGACTGTCCTCTCCGCGGATTCCTTCGCAACCCTGTGCTTCTCCGTATTTGCATCAGAGGCTTGCCTCTCAGAGCTCGCTTCATCAGCTTCGTCTTCCGCTGCTTTTCTCGCCCTTTCATCAGCCGCTGACTGTTCCTCAGCTGCATGTTGGTTCGCCTCGGCTTGCTCTTTGGCTTGCTCTTCAGCAGCCCACCGTGTTTCTGCTGCCTTTCTGGCTGCCTCCTCGACAGCTGCTTTTGCTTCCGCGTCAACGGCCCGCATCTCAGCCTCGTGAAGTGTCTCGATCAGGCGCCTTCCTTCCTTGTCTTCGAGCCAAGTGGCAGAGACATCCACCGAAAGAGCGCGCAGCATGGCTGCAGTGGGATACTCTGAGACCTGCAACTGCAAGTACAGGCAGCTGCTCTCGACAATACGGACGTTAAGAGGGATCTGCTGACAATCTCTGAAGTGGTTCCACTGGCCCTGTACGTCGCTCTGCTTGACGCCTAGCACGGACAAGAGACGCATAGTGGGAGTGCCATCGAATGTCTGTGGTGCGACGGTTATCCCGTTGACGTTAAAATCAGTGCTGACCTTTGCTGGAATTGCCTCTGAAGCTGGTGGCACGGCGAGCAGAATATGGGACTGGACCACAGAAGCCCAGTAGTGATTTGTTGTGCTATATTTAATAGTATAGGATAGCGACGTGAGCGTTGGGTGAACCATGTCTTCTGCCAGTGGGATAGGGACATTCAACGTGAGTGTCCAGTTACCGCAATCATTGTTGACGAGCTCGGGGATGGGCTGCTTAGAGTATGATGCGTGAGTGTGTAACAGGCTTGTATCCTCAGGTGGGAAATTGGCGGATGCCTGCATGATATTGATAGCGGATGATGCGGATGTGAATGAGGTCATTGAATGTTGAGGGACCGTCGCGACTCTGATGCTCGGTTGGAGATATATGCTTTGCATCTGGCAAGGATGTGGCAGGATGGCAGACTTCATGAGAAGCGGAGACTGCATAATTGGTATGGTATTGAGTGCGGGGGTCGTCTGGTAGTTGGCTTCAGGCTTGGCTAACATTGGTAAGTTTTATAGTTTGACGCTTTATATACCAGTCAGGTCAGGTTTAATAAAATCTGGATATGGGATACGTAACGGCGGATATGAATGTCCATCCGTCACCGAACCATGGTGGCATAATACAAAAAGGTAATGTCAGAGTTCACACTGGGCATGAAGGTAAACCATGACATTCATCGGAGCAAGCCATTCTGCGACCGCATTAATCAAAATAACAGTTCAGGAGCATCTTAGAAACAAGGGCTTCACACCGTACATACCTAACGCCGGTCGGAGAGTGCCTATAACCGCAAATCGGATCCAGGGACCAGAACAAACCAGTAAGGAGGATTAATCGCATGCATGGAAAGGTATTGTAGGATCAGGTGCTTGATACACGCCTGTCAAGTTGAAGACAGTGGAAGAGCTATGGACATCTATCAAAGTAAATAAAGAGTACCGCATCTAGAAGGCCAAATCTGTATGATTGTAAGCGCACTGGGGCCTGAATGATAGGATATCAGCCACGGTCGATTCGGTGCAGCAAAAAGTTTCAAGACAAAATATATACTCCAGGGACATGGATGATGGCGATTATCAAAGGATACAATGGCTGCGTAGTAGCCACAACAATTGTGGTTTGTTGCTGCCGCCCAACCTGCAACACTCAGTTGTGTATGATTCTGGAATTCAAGGCATCAATCCAACCCAACTTATCAATCTCTGAGTAAATCTTGCGCTCACTTGTGACAGCGTGTATCCTAAGTGAGCTAGTGAAGCCTGACCTGTTCAAGTTGTCGGACTGCTTAAACATGTCTTTAATCATGGCGGCGCTAGGTCCTGTACTAATCGCGTGCACCCCCGTGAATGAGGCGGATCAAATCCCCAACGCCCGCGGCAAGAGTAAGTAATTTATTTAGGACGTGAGCTTGCGAAAGGTAGCGGAGTTTGAAACGGCTAGTGTCGAGCCTAGACTCCCTTCACTGGTTCCAGGCTTTTTGCTCTGCTAATTTTCCCACTGGTTGGTGGCTCCTGAGTACTGAGTTTTGACGTGCCCTAGACAGCAGCGAGTAAGTACGTACTCACACAGGCGACGCAGACCTTGAACTTGCGCGTCAGTGACCTTGAACGATGCCGTACCCAAGACACATACACATCCGACCATCACGTCGAGCTTCAAGAGAAAAAGTAGGCATTATATTTTTGATGTCAGGCTATGGGCCAACAGTGAAAGGATTACATGTTTTAACCCAAGCACGGAAGAGTTATGTATCAGCACAAAACGCAAACCGCGGTTCATAACCTTGGACAATGGGAGCAACAAATTGATTATTCGGAAGTTGGAACCCACCAGTGAGCAAACCCTGTTGCTGTGCCTCGATTCCCTGGTCCTATTGTCCCCTTACATTTTCCAGAACTCTCACGTTAGTTGAGTATAGAAAATATCCGGATATTTCGCGTCTCCTTCAACAAATGCCTATCTATTGACCAATCATTTGCCAAGTTGCTCACCTGGTGATGAAGGAACACATTTAGGATCAAAAGAATCCTCCGCCGCGAATCTGATGCTCGAACTGTCTAAGGTAATGTGCGACAATCGTGCATGTCAGCCCAGGTCCCTTCTGGAGCTAGTACTAAAGCCAGGGGTAGACAGTGAGTCAAACAGCCGTTCACACTGGAATTTATAATATGTCCCAAGCACTACAATGAATACAAATTCCGAGCTGGGAGAATTCAGAGCTCCCTAGAAAGCAAGTCAGAGAAAGTTAGATGTTTCATATGTAGAGGAAATAGACAGGTACCATCATATTGTTCTCAAATCTGGACGCATATCTCCCTCTTCCTAGATCATGTGTGCATCCCCCTGACTTAGGAACTCGGAATTGATTCAATTGCGATGCCCAGTCCGATATCACAGCACTGCTTCGGATATTACCTGATGTTATCCCGCGCGAGCATCTGAAACGGTCGGTTAACGGAACAAGCTCGACTTTGCATAATCTGCGGGGAATTATCTCGCCGAATGGTTCCTCGCAATCAATTTTAGAAACCTATATGTTCCCTTGGCACAGTAAATTTATAAGGGCCAACTCCAGGACTACTTCGGAATAACCATGCAAACACCTGTCCTTATGAGCTACCCGTGCGTCGCCCCAAGTGAGAAAAACGGCTATGCGCACTCAACTTTGGCTACAAATGCTCAGCCTCATGCATTGACTACGACTTCTATCCAGCACCAATCACCGTATACCATGTTCATTCAGCCCATCGAACATATGGCTTCGGCGGTATTCACCCCTCCGACTCCTAGTACATTCACTCCAACTGTCTTTCCACCCGAAGATATCCCCAAGACCCACACCACTGCATCGTATTCCAAGGACCCCATCCCTGAGCTTGTGAATAGTGACCAAGGTCATTGGACTTTCTCGCTGGATGTTCCTATCCCAGACGAGATGATCTACCCAATCCTTACGTCACTTGAATACACCGTTAAATACGACACAAGGGATGGCGATGGAACATCTATCATTCAAACAAACGTACTGCTCGCCAAGATTCCTGATGCTAGCTTAGACGCGAACTCCACGCCTGTTCCCAATGGGGTCATCTGCACTGCCAGTGGGGCAGGATTCCATCCTCAGACGCTCGACGATGGTGTACCCATTGTATGCCTCTCATCAGTTCCGGTGGTCAGGGAGAACCATCACACTAGCAAGTTGGACCAGTACATAGGCCAACAACAGCTCATCCCTCATGTCCGTATCATCAAGGACAGCCGATTATACTTGCAGCTGCATGTCACTGAAGCTCCCTCCCCTCTCATGCTACGCTCCCTCGTTGTGGATGTGTCTGCCACTTGGGTCGAGGATATGCAGGGGAAACGCTTGCATGACAAGATCAAAGTAGCTGAAGCGAGGACAGAGGTCGCAGAGCAGAAGAAAGCAGAGGAGGAGCAGGCGAGGTTGCAAGCCGAACGCAAATCCGCTGGGGCTAATCAGGAAAAAGAAATAGCCGAGCAGATGGAACAGGCAGCCAAGAAGAAGTCGGAATATGATCAGCTGGCAAAGAAGCAGGCAGATCAACAGGCAGATACGGATAGGCTCGCGAAGCAAAAAGCGGATGACCTCACCGAAACCTATCAGCGCGAGGAAGAAGCTGCTGATGCCACTGCTCAAAGTAACCGGATGGCCAAGGAGGATGCAGACCGACGGGCTGCAGCCGAACATCAGGCAGAGGTAGAGGCGGACACCAGAGCCCAGGGGGATAGAGAAGCTAGGTTTGCAATCGAACACCAGCCTTAAGCTCTGCAGCTCTGCTAACTGTGCATAAAATGGATCATCATACCTACTCGCCGCTCGAGCTTCGGCATCTTGCATCTTCTAGTATCTTTATTTGTACTATTCATCGCATTACCTGAATCCTCTTTGAGAGTACCATTGTGGCTTTTACTCCTGCCTGGTACAATTGCATAGCTCGGTCTCTTTTAGATCGAAATCACATGTAGTACACCAGGCTTTCTTGAACTTCAATGACAGTTATGTTTTATTTCCCCGACAAATAAGTCAGTACGCAAGTCTTCTATCTTATCCCGCGATCCAGAGGGCCGTATATGACGCTACACTGGACGCCAGACAGCAACATATTATTCATGACGACACCGCTTGCATTGCACGACAAGAAGCAGGGGTCTGTGATGTTGTCATCGACGGTGAAATCTGCAGGACGTCAGATGTGAGCGCCGACATTGATTATGGTGATAAGAAAGTCATGCTTCCAGCCAAACAGCCGCTCGAATGGCTGCCTGACTCGCATGTCTGCTCAGAGGTTGCGAATGGACGATGAAGATAGGTACTGTGGAATCGATGGAGTCATGCAGAACTGTGCGGACGCGGACCTTAATCACGTTAACGACGTACTAGTACATGCATAACTAATGCACCACTCTTCAGTTGTAATGTTTCACCACAATACCCTCAATAAGTTCTTCCTCGACATTCTTTTCAACCCCCTTCTTAAGATCAGTCCTACCGTATGTCGTCGTCCTTCCCTTCCTCCATGCTTCGCACAGGGGGGCATCCTCATCAGGGCACTGGCGCTCAATGCCGACGCGCTGGAGTACCGGGCTCTCAGCACACGGCAGCAGGACAACGTCGTTGTCTGGCATCGCAAAGTAGTACACGCCGAGACGGTCGTAGCTGCGCTGGTCCTCGGGAGGCTGGACGACACGGTGAATCGTAGGCTTGTAGTATCCACCCGTGAGGAAGGTCATCATGTCGCCTGTGTTGATGACCTGGCGGCGAGACATCAGGTCCGCGGTTGTCGCAGGAGTTCATCATTGGCGTACCAAAGCGTTGTCAATATGACGGACCCATTTCCATCTGCCATCAGGAGCCTGAATTTGCAGGCCCCCAATAGGCTGGCTCCACAGAATGGTGATGCTGCCGATGTCTGCGCAGTTCAGGGAGACAAGCGTAAGTAGAATACAAATAGTATACCTGTGTGTCCCTTCAACCAGACATTCTTCGATTTCTCCTCTTCATCATTTGAGCGCCTATAACTAAGAGAAATAAGTTGACATCCAGCTATGAGGAAAGTCATATACTATTTCATAAACCTGACTATGAACATGCACATCAATTTAGGACTAATTATGCGAGATCGAAGACCAACCAGATGTTTCGCCCGTGCGGTTCAAGTTGTGTTTTTCCACTAACGTTTCCTCAGGCAACTCGAGGCTTAACGCAATCAAGCTGCATGATGCAGTTTATAAGATAGAACATCAACAAGAGGCTCGCGACGGAACTGACCGAAGGATCGGGTGGAGAATGTTGAAGTGATTATGACGGGCGAATGCATCGAGTTCTGGAAGGAACGGGCGCAAGACCTGGGGGTGAGGACGCTTTTCGACCTTCATGTTTACTGTCGAAAAGTGAGTAGCGTCTATCGCATGAGCAATTATAGCACTTACTTGCATAGTGCTCGACCTGGTCGAGAACTTTGTTCTCCGTATCGATTTTCTGTACGACAAAAATAAATTTCACAAATATTGTCCCCTCACTGCGTCAACTTCACGCACCCAGAATTGACGAGGTTTATAACCTGCATAGTACCCTACTTTCTCAGCGTCCCCAGTGTATGTCTTCTTTTCATCCGGAGAGACATCAGCGAAAGGGACATCGGCAATATCAAAGATCCTGTCACGCTACAGCATTGCCTCAGAGACCTTGGCATGAGTCACGAGAACGAGTCCCACCTGAGCCTGAGTATAACCATGATTGATGGCGTAGACAAAGCCATGGGTGCGCAGTGCGTCTCGAAGTTGGGGATAGAGTTCCGCCCGTCCTTCTGGCGTATTGGCCTTGGAAAGGTCAACGATAGCTAGGTCCGCCCATTCCACTACAAGCCATTTGTTAGACAGTTGTTCTGATAATCAGACACTCTCTTACAGTCTTCTTTAGTTTCTGGAGGCGGGATATAGCGTCCACACTCGGGCAGGGTTAAGCTGGGCATTTCTCACTAGAAGGTTGAGGAAGAAAGGAAAGTTGAGTACCTTGAGCAGCTATCCAGGAATATAAGTCTTCACACCACGGGGTCTCGAAGAAGGCTATGAAAGAAAGGGAAGTCGAGTATCTTAAGCAGCTGCTATCCAGGAATGTAAGTCTCCACGCCACGGGATCTCGAAGACAAGAAGCAGCGGACTGAGATAAGAGATGCGAAATAGATATGGTACCGTGACCTATTGGCATGGGGTACCAGAAACTGCTACCGACACGCCACTATTCTCCATTTCCTTCCTGAACACCCCCTGCTTAGGATGGCGATTAGATATTGTCCAATGGGTGCAGGATATGAGCAAGTGACTGGATGTTTGACGACAGCACTACGTTAGTATAGGCGTGTAATGTGAACGCTAGACGGTGGTTCAGTCATTGTAGACCTTCCACATCACACTAAGGTTTAATTGAGTGAGCGGGGTTATAGTCATTATAGGGAAAACACATCAAATAGTAAATGGGCCAGACCTATTAGGGTGGTTTATGGGACCCATGGACATGACTATAGCGGTGACAAATGCTAGCAGAGGACAGATGGTGACAAAAGACACTACAGGTCAAGGTGACGATGATCTTGGAGAGAGGGGAATGATGCAGCCGGTATTGGAGATGGTGGGGAGAAGTTCGGACTACTAGAACCATTACTTGCCAGCTTCAATGAGAATGGGCAGGAAGGACTCGGAATGCCATTGGAGAGCTGAGACTGTATCTGAGCGGGAAGCAATGCATCAACGATTAAGGAGACAGTCAATCTCACCATAGACTGGGAAGATCTCCTTGTAGAAGAAGGAATACAGTCGTTCACAGAAGAAACGGCCGGGCCGGCCACTTCCGAGTTACTGCAGTACGTACAGACCTACTGTGTCCCGCGTTGCACAGTTATATCTTTCTGATTATAAGAAAATTGACGCTTACAGACATCGCAGCCTACTATTTGCAGGTCGAGAAGAATGCCGACCGTTGAGGTTGTCTCGCTCCCACCATATCCTTCCGCAGGTGTCAGAAAGTCTCTTTCAGCATCACAACTAGCAACCCTCCACCGCAACATATCGGGTGCCCTCGCTGAAATCCTCGCCCTACCTCCTACAAAACGAGATACTCCTGCTACCCGCACCTTTCTATCCAGTTATATAAACGATATCGCTCATCAGAGCCTACAATCTCTGATCTGGCAAGCTCCCCCATATTCAGACGACCATGTGCACAGACGCGTCCTGCTCCTTGCGGAGAAGCTAGCCATTTCACCGTCTTCGCTTGACGCAAAGACTCTCCTGGACATCGCCATCGCTTACTTCCCATACCCCACCCGTGTTCGTGCGCTTTTCGCTGCAGCTCTCGCCAGCACACCAGATCTAGCTATAGTGTTCGCATCAGATATGGTCCCTGTACTAACCGCCCTTCTCAGCCCGTCTCATTCTGTGGGTCTGTACGGCTCCCGCAAAACTGCACGCTGTTTGATCAGTCTACTCTCCGGATGTCCCCCCGAGCTCGTACGCCCATTCGCGAAGGACCAAGGTTTCATGATAGCACTAGCACAGGCATACGATGAAGAACTCGCTTCATTAGCACGGTCTTATGGCGGTTTACGAACGGACGTCGTCACACGTGAGCTGGATGACTGGGAGCGCATCTGGCTCGAAACCAAAGTCGACCTCATCGACAGCTTCCACATCCTCGTCACCGCCATGTTGCAGGACCTCTCAGTTGCATCTGGCGCTGCTTTAGCTGAGCAGTCAGAACGGACGTTCAGCGTTGTATTTGCACTATTGGACCTCCCGTCCCCGCCAGCGCCAGTGCAAGCGGGCGGAACTACTATCTCTGCTCCTTTCCTCAGCCGATCGCTGCTGGCCGACTACCAGCATTCGTATAACTTGGCTGGCACTCTCACTTCTGCTCTACACCGGGCTGTGCGTGAAGATGCCCGAGTCGACCTCCTCGAATCTACCCTTCGCTCCTACGACATCGAATCGTCCACTGGGACCAAAGATCCCGGGGCACTCAAGCTGATCATCAAGTCATCTGGCGCTCCACTGGGCATCTCTGTTTCAGGGAAGGGCAAAGCGGTACAGTCTTCAAGCAAGGGAAAAGCTATAGATGTCCGCTCTACACCTACACCGACCCCAAATCATGACCTCGACTTGCAGATCTCACAGGTCATGGATATTTTCCCTGACCAGTCGCCAGCATATATCCAGGCGCTGCTCACGAACCCTGCGTTCCCATACCATGGGAGTGCAGAAAAGGTCATTGAAGCGCTATTGGAGGGCACTGCACCTGGGGAGGATTTGCTTACCAAGGATGAGACTGCGGGCGCAAGTGCCCGGGTTACTTTCGATGAGCCCATCGAAAGAAGGAACGTATTTGATGACGAGATCCTGGATGCTACCAAGATACATGTGGGGAAGAGAAGGTAAGCAGTGCCATTTCTCCTATTCATCTCCTGTTGCCCACTATTCTGCCCTATAGTCAAGATGAGGCTTCTATGCTCAGGGACAGAGCAGCCATTGAACAGATGAAAGCCGACATTCTGCGTCGCGCAGAAGCCATGTCGGATGAGGAGGATGAGGGCGCCGAAGTCGAAGATGATCTTGGCTTCGGGGACGAGGTGAAGGTTATCGGCGATGGAGAGGCTAGTGGCGAGGGCGAAGATGACAGCGACGAAGATGGCGCACCGCCACCCAAACCAACTCCGGAGACTGTTCTGGAGCTTGCGTATATCCGTGATCCAGAGCTGTTCAATAGAGATGCTAACACTCGCAGGTCGAAAGCGCGCAGTGAGCTCAAAGCACAGACTGGTGAATGCTTTGTTGTTTTTCATTAGCTATTTGCTGATTGATGAGTAGGCTGGTCCGATGAGCAAATTGAGGGATGGAGGATTATGTTGGAACGAAATGTATGCTATGACTGCCTGTATAAGTTGTCGATACTAATACTCCTTGATCCATGTCTAGCCGAACAAGGACAAGATCCTGCAGAAACACGAGTTTTCTGGGAATAGAACAGTGAACTTTTCGGCGACGGGAAACGCGGGTGGATCTGGACCATCATCACGCGGTGGGGACCGCGGAAGAGGCAGGGGCGGCCGCGGAGCAGGCAGGGGAAGAGGGCGAGGTAGAGGAACTGGGGATGGTGGCGATGCGAAGGAGCGAGCTTGGAAAGACAAGAACAAAGCTAGCAGAGGGAATCACAATCGCAAAAGGGGACATGACAAGAAGATGGCCAGAGCTGGTCCACTTTGATGCATATGAATCATGTGTGCAGTTAGATGTTTTCTTAGTTTACTATGCCAGGGTGCGGTAAAATAGAAGAATAGATTTGTGCGTCTAAGCTGGTAGGTCAAGGTATGTGCAAGCTCTTAGCTGGATCCTGTTTGGTACCGAGGGAAGATCTTGTCAAACCTCGATTCAAACGTGAGCTCTATCACGTCGTTGACCAATGTCATGTCTGCATAACTGGCATAAGGACGAGCGGAATATATTATTTCTTGAGACTCTTACCTAGCTCGCCGTCTGAGTCCAGCGAGATTGTCGCCAGGGCTTTTATCGAAGACGCATCTACCACAGTTCCAAGGACCTCGATATAGGTGCCAGTCACGTCCACATTCTGCGACCGACGACGCGTGAGTGATGAGCCGAGGGGTGCAACAAGCAGCACGGACCTTCCTTTGGATCTCTACCTGTCCACCGTCGCTCGCCTCGACAATGGCGCTGTCATCTGAAAGCTGGATCAGAGAAGGGTGGTCAGACGGGGGACGGAGCGGTAGACGTGAAGGAGCTGACTCGGAGGACTTTGCAGGGGAGCCGAACTGTATTGCCCGTTAGGCCTGCAAGGCGACCGGCGTTGACGCGCATTGATATGTGGTCGCTCATAGAGAAAAGGATTATAATTACGGTGCTCGGTAGGCGGATAAATGGATAGAGGCGTGAAGAATCTAAAGACGGGGACAAACGCGTCGGCCATTGGTCTTGTCATTGTGGTGGCTGTGTAAGAAGTCGAGTACGTCAAACATCTCAACATCTCAGATCTAACCAACGTCGCCAACGCGTTGCAGCTTGTGACTTTCCCTTATCATAGATAATAATGGCAGGCCCTCCTGAGATATCTTTCCCTCGCCATGATGACAGTCCACTTCCTCAACATGCTGAAGAAATTGCTTGCTCGACTTGCATCCCGCTCTGCGAGTTTGTTCTTCTTTTTCTTGTCTTTACTCCGGCGCTTTACTATAGGTCGTACAAAGTTTGGAGATGTAACTTGGACTCGTTTTCGCAGCGGAGCTCTCCCGCAATCTCAAGATGACGTCGCAGGAGAGGATGTGCCCATTTGCTCAAGTGTTCTGCCTCCTGATCAAATGGGGCTGGAAGTTGTCGGGGATCCTCCATCTCCTTCAGATGATCCTTACCTAAGAACCCATTCACAATGTTCTCGACCTTCGTCGAGAGGTACAGCGATGCCTTGGTCGGAGACTGGAAGTTCAACAACGGAAGAATACATGAGTGCCGCAGAAACAGATGGACTTCGGGGAGCTCGCCCGGTTGACTTTCATTCCGATCCCCATTTCCATTCCATTGCTCCGCCCGAGAGCGACCCCCAACCAACTACGGATGTCACTATACTTTATGACGGCCCGCCAATATGCAACATAGTTGCGGAGGAGGTTGGGCGGTACGAAATGTACATACCAAGGTGATTCTCCCCTCTCTTGTTTCTATTAACGAGCTGAATTTGTTAAAGGGAGTCTGCATCATCCCTGGCCTGTATTCCTGCCATGACATTCAAGTTTCCTGTGCACGAGTAAGTAATCTTTGACCATTTTTAACATCGCCTGAACTCTTTCAAGCATGATCGTACCGCCGGGATGGATTAAGCTCGTACATCCAGAAGGTTCTCGCTACTTTGTGAACCAAGAAAAAGTGCGTTAGGTTCATGAGTCGTTGAAGACTGATGGAGTTTTGAGCTACGACTCGCAGAGGACCTTCACACAAGTGGATATTTGCGATGAAGAAATATGCGAGGACATCGAATACTACATGCACTATTTGTTAGATGTACTCCAGAGGGACATTGAGCTTGGGAATCTTGACCTCGACAGGCATCAGGTTGACCTCGTGATCGCGCCAAGGGTCTTCGATGACAACGTCATTTGTGGCTATTATTTCGCCAATCACCGTGACAGATGCCTCTTCTGGTTGGATCGGTATGACATCCATGATATTCTTACTGACTGTCAAGGCGTCAAGAGTCTTTCACACATTAGTGAGCAATCGACAGTTCTCAGTGAGTCGATTTGACGACTTTTCAACCCAGGACTTGCCATGCAAGCACAATTTTGGTGTGTTCTAGCCGCCAAGGTCCGCACCAGCACGTTTAGTATGTTGTTCTATTAATTGCTAACTGAGTTGTAGGATGTCTTGCAGGTATATTGACACCCATAGGAAACACTGTGAATACTTCCCGTGTATGTGCCCAGTTACACAGAATCTTGTGGATGAAGTCAAGGATATGTTGATATATGCGACATGTGGTCAGTACTCGGTAGACCTGATTTAATCGTCAATTCTCTATCAGACCATCTAACCTCGCAGCAGTCTACTGCACCGTTCGATGTCATTGCACTCAAAGATTATCTCTCGATTGTGGATAGGATCAAAGGTACACAACTTGATACGCATCCTCGCTGGTGTCACGTGCTAATGCCGTTTCTCAAGTCTCTCCTCTCGACCAGAGCATGCAACAATGTCACGCTTCAATTATCATAGGTGATACTTAAACTGAGGTCAACTCAACACCTTCCTAATGTAAATCATTCTTTAAGGCCGAATTATGTATGCATTCAGTCAGCTCTCGATCTTTTGTCTTTTTACCTTCAATTCACGGTGATTCAATTTCTCCAGGTCGAAGTCACTTTATCAACTTCCATGGGGAGAACGGCGTTAGACTATCCTTTGAACAGACAGTCCATTCATACACACCATCGCCATTGATGGTCGTTCTCGCACCCTTCTTGTTCTTCGACCCCATGACCCTAATCCGAGAACTGCACACGGCTTTTGTTGACAACATGCCTTCTTCAGAGCGGTGGAAAACATTCACCTTGAAATGGAATGGGCAGCTTCGGGAATCCAACCTTCTGGTAACTCTACATGTTTCATTATTGTGTTCTTGTACGAATAATGTCGAGCCAGGCTACTGTCTTACTCAATGCCAACGTTGGGTTTCTCGCTATCAACAGCGTCGATGTGGGCGGTAGATCCCCTACTCAACTTGCAAGCTACATGTCACTGGTGGCAAGCTTGGGGAGTATCACTCTTGGCTTGCTGTTCGTTTCGCACAACAGTACCATTGGCGAAGGTACGGCCCTTCAAGCTGTGAGTAACAATGTCGTATGATCGCAAAGTCGTATGATCGCAAATTTTCTTATGTCGATTGGTTCAGGCAGTGTTTCTATCAGGAGCCGACAACAAAACAGTCAGACTTGAAAAGCTAGCCATAATTTACAGCCTCCCAAAAGTGTTGCTCATGTGGGGGTGAGTTGCTTCTCTATCATACTAGGAGGATGCTCTGATTCAAATGTTAGTATGGTCTTCTTCTTTGCGGCATTCTCAATCAATTGGTGGAGTCCCGGAGATGACACCTCCAGGGCCGTTGTTGGTTCTGTGATACTGGTCGTACTCGTGATGATTTCGTTCAGCATAGTTCGCAACAGGTACAGAGGAGACCCCTTGCCACAGCATGTAAGGATTGGCCTGGAACTACTATTCTCACCCAGCTGACTAGCTGACGCTTGGACGCAGGTCACGGAGTTCACGGAGATGAGAAGAGTCGAACGACGCGTTACTAGAAGGCCTGCGCTCGAAGCCGATTTCGGCATGACTCCAGAAGGTGCTCCAGCAGGTGACTCACAAGCAACCCCCGAGACGGGTGCTTCGATGCGCACCGCATCCTATTCGGCAAGTCGTCAACTAGAAAGACCTGGCTCAGACGTTCATGAAAACCCCTCTAACAACATTATTCCCGAAACGCGGCAGCCCAGCGCCTCTGTGGATTTACCTCTGCCATTGCACGAAAGCAATTACATACTGACATCGTCGGATTCACGCACCAACCCCGGTTTTTCGTCAGCTCCTGATAATAATTGTGCCCCCGTAGACATGCACTTCACCCCATCGCCTTCAGAGAGAGGGATGGTGAGAACGCCAGCTACGGCGTCTGACTTTGCAGAACAAGCCGAAGCAGTAGCCATCGACACTGGTCTTTCGTCGGGGGGGCTCGAACATCCTCAATCTTCTTCGAGTTTAATGCCACCTCCAAGGATTTTTACTAAAAGAGCCAATGGACGCTACAAGATGGTCTTGAGATAGAGCAATGAAAAGACTGGGAGTAATGGTTCTGAATGGCTATGGTAAATCTAGAGATTAACTCCAGTGAAAGTATTGCTATGCTAGTGTTGAATGTAGAATTTCAATATGACTGGAGCTGTCACATGATCTGTAGCCTACGGGAAAACTGAATTTTGCAACAGATCCTAACGTAGCCACTACTTGAACTTCCATAACATGGGCAAGAAGCAATCAGGGTCAAACGACAAAAAGCCTTCAGACAAGAAGGGTGGAGGCACCAAGAACGTCGACAAAAATGACCAATCTGAGGGCAAAGTAAGCCGCAACTGTTCCTTCCTTTCAAAATAGCACCCCGAGTTCGTGTCCAGGGAAAGGGTGGTTTGAAGGCCGCAACTGCAGTCAATGTCCGCCATATTCTATGCGAGAAACACTCCAAGGCGACTGAGGCGCTGCAGAAAATACAGGTTGCGCTGCTGATACCTTTTCTGGATGTGTTCTGATGAGCGATTGACAGGAGGGCCAGCGGTTCGACAAGGTAGCACAGGAGTACTCAGAGGACAAAGCTAAAGGTGAGCTTGCTCACTACATATGAACGTGAAATGTCACATTCTCGTCCCAGCTGGAGGAAGTCTTGGCTGGATGGTGCGGGGGTCTATGGTTGTAAGTCATTTCAGTCCTTGACTGACGCGTGAAACCCATCTCTATGACCAAGGGTGCATTCCAAGACGCCGCATTCGCTCTTAGTCCCTCTACCGTCGACAAGCCCACTTTGTCGCCCTTGGTCAAGACAAATTTTGGATACCATATCATCATGGTGGAGGGCCGTCGATGACACTTGTGCTACTTGTTTGCTTCAGTCTACAAATTAACGGTTCTACTACACTATTGTGGCTAGATACAAACTACGGAGATACGGATCAGAAATTACATCGGAGGGTAGTACCACTACGGAATCAGGGAATCAAACAGTGTCGAAGCCTGAGGAGAAACAAATGTCAACTCATCCGTGAAACTCCTACTGACTTGCACTGCAGTCTATGACAGACAAGCTAAGCGGCGCCACAGCCTGCTACCGGATCACCACGAACCTTGTGAGGCACGGAGGGAGGGATGTGCTGCACGTTGTTACCATGCTGAGATAGAAGGCCAATAAACGCATCTGGACTGAGATCAGCAAGCTGATTTCAGATGCTCCAGGAGAAGGATTCTAACTTTTGTCCTCTTTGAACCACGGTAATGGCACCTCGTGATATTGGGGAGGTTCTGGAGCTGGGGTGGCTTCCTCTGGCGGTGTTGGGATTGCGCGTGCTCGTGGTTTCCGAGGTTTCCTGCTTTGCTTTACGGGCTGAGCTTCAACCTCCTGTTCCTGATCCCGCAAAAAAGACACATCAAGAAAAACACAAGTGGTAGCATGACCAGAACATACAGTAGGCTCAGGTTCAACTTCTTCTTGAGCAAGACCCGACGAGCGCACAGTGGAGCGCCGCCGCCGTTTCTGCTCCTCCGCCTCGGGATCTGGTGTTGTCCCGGAAGATGTCGGGGTTTGTTCAGCCTGTACAGCGCCCCTGCGGGAATTATATCTCCTGGGTTCGCCATTGGTTCGCAGGATAGCTGCCCTTCTGCGCTTGCCGGGGACAGCAGCACTCGAAGAGGCGGATTCGTTGGGGTAGGCAGCCAATACCTCATCGTCGTGACGGCGAATATCTGCAAGTAACGCGTTGCCTTTCTGTTTTCTCGATCCCTTGCCATTCCTCCGGCGTCGACCTGCACCATACTGTACAATAGCCTTGCGAAAGTCGACGTGCTGTTTTTTGTGCAAGTAGTAATACGTGACGCACTGCGCAGCAGTCTTATTAGGCAGATGTTGAGAAATGAGCCCGAATTGCTTCGGATGAGCCGCATATTTCTCCCGGAAAACAGTGCGCTCCTCTTCCGTCCACAAGTCTAGACCCGAAGATGCGCCATAGAATTCCGCAGGGTCGTCCACGATATTGTTTGTGTCGTCGTAAAAGTACGGGCCACAGCCGTCGACGACAGAAATCATATCCGGGATCTTCGCGACGTTCTTGATAGCCAAATAACTTGGATCCGTCAGCTCCTCCATCCCAAGATTTGCGATGATCTGCTCCATCTCAAGATCAGAACGGACAGCATCGCCCAAAACGGCAGCTGATCGCCTAGTTGACCTGCCGCCCGCAGAAGCTGGTAAAGATTCCTCGGGCAGACCGCCTTTTGACGCATTATCGAGCCGGGCACATTGCGCCATCCACTGCTGATGAAGCTCGAGATACTCATCTCTCAGCTTACGCTGTTTTGCCTGAAGGGCAGTTTCTCGCTCCAGGAAACGCGCTGATAAGGACTTTCTGATGGACGGAGAATCGAAAGCCTTTCGGTCTTGATGCTGATCGGCTGCAAATTCCTGAAACAGCCTGTCTTGGGCGTCGGTGGGTGAAGGTAGAGAAGGCTCGCGAATCGCCCGATTTGCCCTAAGAACTGGAACGACACGCTCATCGCGCGTCTGACGATCGCATTGAAGCCTTGTTAGCACTACAAGACGAAGGGCCTTTGTAGCTGGCTCTGCAAAGAGCGAACGGTCATAACACCACGCAGCGGGCTGTTCTACGTCAGGTGCAGGAGTTATAAGCTGCTCTCTTGCCTCGACATGAGAAGGACTGTTGACCGACTCGGTGGTAACGACGTGTGGTATAGACTGTAGCAAAGAAGTATCTCCAGCCGGTGTTTGCGGCGAGTCAGCATCAATCTCTTTCTCCTGCATTCTTGACTCTGGTGAAGGAGGTACGGTGGCAGAGGCCGGTGGTTCATCAACCTCCACAGATTTAAGAGCAGGACTGGGCGCATCCAGACTGACGGGCTGGGTATGCACTTCATTGAAAGGATTGAAAAATTGGTTGGTCTGGGCTTCAGTCCTTGCTCGAGTTGAAACTTCCAAGAAAGCAAATTCCACGTCACTAGGGAGAGAATGAGAAGCTGTAAGCCCAGGAGGAGACATCTCAATATCTAATATTGGGATGGGCATTCAGGAATATTGACGAGAAAATGGATGTTCGTACCTTCTCCTGGCAGCAAACGTGGCGGAGAGCGCGGGTAGTTCCTTTCCAAAGGCGCACCATCAAGCTCACCATTCATCACAGGGTGGACTGGTTTGGTATCCGCGGGCGGGAACTCGTGCGGCAGAGCCCCAGCGTGCAGAAGCGAGTTTGGTTTGAAGTAAGGATTCGGTGTAGGATCACCCACAGACACAAGTCGACCACGATCTCGCAAGAATTCTTCCATGAATATCTGCTCTGATTTCAGTAACACGGTGTCATTACGCGCGGGAAGAGCAGATTTATCAGCTCGGGATGAAGTAGATGATCGGGATGAGGATCTCGACTTGAGTCTTTTACGTGGGGGTTCGGAGGGTGTCGAAGATGTTCTAGATCGCAATACGGAGCGAGTGGGCGATGTGCGTCTACAAGGCGAGTGTCGACGGGAGTCGCGATCAGTGGGATGAGGATCCGGAGGAGGAGAATCAGCCACACGGCGAGGCGGTGTGCTAGCTATTGAGGTTGAAGACCGTGCATCATCGTGATCATAATTACTAGGTGGTCGACGTGGATAGTAAGCATCTGCGTTTAATTTATCGCTTGAGAGCGGTGACCGCCAAGTGCTATCGTCATACTGTGGCCTGTATGAATCTGACCGAGGAGGTGCGTGTGAATCTCGGTAGTTTTGGCCGGCAGAGTAAGGACGATAAGTATCACCGTGAACAGGAGGATACACTGGCGACCTCTTAGGAGAAAACTCTCTTGTAGGACGCGCACGATAATCTGTAAACCTTGAGTTCGGGGTTTCTAACCTAAATGAGGTCTAAATGAGGGAGAAAAGCAAGTTGCACGAAAATAGACAAACGGTTCGTATCGGGCAGATCGATCGATGTGTGATTGCTTCCAAGAGTCTGATGGTTCAAACATTCGCTCGGCCATGGTGTCTCTGCGAACTTTTTCCCGTAGTGGTGGTGGGCTTGGAGAGGATCTTCGGTCTTGCCAGGAAGGCTGCCACCGGGAAGCTGAATCCCAGGGGCGTGATTCAGCAGGACGAGACCGTTCATAACGATCTGGAGATGGGCTACGGCTATTATAGCGCTCTGGTCTCCATACATTTGGCCGGTAAATGTTCGGATGGTCATCACTACGGTGGCTAGGTCCCCCGCGGGGGACATAGCTATCGTACGGGGGATATCGCCTTGAAGATGAACCTGGAGAAGGAGATCTTCGACGTAAAGTAGAATAAGGTGACTAGAAATATATTATTTGAATGACTTTAAGAAAGTGCGGCTCTCACGACAACTTACGTCGTACGCGGATGGGAAGCTGCCAACTAGAGGACGTCGTATGTCATGTGCAGACGAAGGGCTAGCAAATGTAGACGTTTCGTAGGTTGCAGAAGTCATCCTGATTCCTTCAAGGGATTGGGCCCCCCAAGATGTTGCAGTACTCGAGCCTCGACACAAGGTATAATGTCTGGATGTTGGGTTGAAAATCAGCCCAGGCTGTGGTGCCAATAACAAACTGGGTTATTTGGAAGCAAGTCAAGGCCAGTTATCAAACATGAAGTTTGACGGGGTTGCAAGCGAAGACGCTCAATGCTCAAGCTTCAAGCTTGAAGTAGATGAGGGATCTCCAGCAAGAAGGGATTGAAACTCCGACCCCCCATCTGCGGGTCGATGGCTTTGTCGCTTGTATACTACTACCAAAATACTACTAGCTGGTAAGTAGTATTGCTCAGGCTAACCCTCAGGGCCTCACTAGCTGCTGGCATGAACCCTGCCGCGTTCACAAGCTCTGGCCTCAAGGATCCTCGAAAAATTAGCTTCGAAAGAAACTGGGTCCGCAGAGCGGTCCTGGCCTCATATTGGGTTGTCATTGTTCTCGCGTTCCCATTCTGGTGGCACTTGACGAGCATCGAGAGGCTCGCACTACCAACCAGTCAAGTACGAACCCAAGTCCAGAATAACATCGTCTTCCCTATTACCGTTCATTTTGATGGGTCCTTTACCCATAACATTGTTTCTCAAGTCCATACATTACTTCGTGATTCTACGACAAGTGAATACGAGAGGTGGAAAGGTATCGATCTACGTTTACGGAGCGCGGATGATGAAGAAGGTGCGTCCGCTTGTAAAAATTCTGTCAGTGAAAGGACGACTTGACATGTTAATATAGTCAACAGTAATGCATTTGACCCATATACAGTCGTTCTTGGTGAGCAGACCTCAATTGCTCGCTCAAGGCAGTTGTGGGTAAGCAAGACCGACGCTCAGTCAGGTGAGTTAATGAGAATGATGCATTGTAGAAATGCACTAGAGTGCTCTTACTCTAGAAACGAGATTAAGCTCTCTCCTGTCCGACCTCATCGCGCCCTCTGAGTCTAGTACTTCACATTCGCAACGCATCGTCCAATACTCGGACCACTATCGTCTCGCTTTTACACTGCTGCACGAAAACGCAACTCCCCGTCGATTTGTTGAGACATGGGATGTACAAAATGCGCTCGCGGGTAATACGCATAACCTCGTGTCTCGAAATCAACTAAAGACACTTCATCAGAATTTGTGTTTCCCCTCTTGTCGAAACTCTCTGTTTTGCACAATTTCACAGTCGAAAGTCAAGTCCAGTATCATGCACCACTGGCCTTTGAGCCAAAACGCATTTCCCTTGGTGACACTGAAGTATCAGGGCTTACTCAAGAGGACTTGACGGTATTTATCAACTCTGCAGAGTGGACTTTATGTCAGTACTGTGTTCTGCATAGCGATGTTAGCACCTGACCGGTTATTGTAGCCTCCAGCGTCTCAAATGATCCTGTTCTCCACTTCGTTCTATTCGTTCCTTCTGAGACTCATGCACCTTTGAAAATTATTGACGGTGAAGGTTAATGAAGCTTAAACCCACTTGCGTCTTTCCTGACTTATTGACAGGCCTCCCGACAAGCCAAAGTTCCTTCCTTTTACCCCAGTGGGGAGGCATTTTTATCCTCAATAATGAACACAATTCCCCCCCGTCGCATCTATCGCAGGACGAACTAAAACCAGTTTTCCGCAACTTTGCTACCCAGCTCGCAGCTCTCCTAGGCGTGCCACCCGTTCCACCAGGTTTGAGCGTGGGGGAAAGCCCAATTCTATCTGACTGGCAGTTAGATGCTCTACTCCGTCGTCGTGCCTTGCAGAACGTGCAAGGCACTCAGGACACACTGTACAGCATTGTAAAGCTCGTGGATCAGATCGACAACATGCCTGTCGGGCAAGTGGTACGAGATGATGTCCTAGATGCCATTGCATCGCTGCACGAGGTGCGCTCGATTGATATCATATTAATGAAGACTGTGCTCAATAATGCAGGCATATCGCGCTGCTGCGATTTCACCGGCGATTGCCCTGCGATGGTCTAGTAAGGCGTTATCTGTGGCGTCACGCGCTTTCTTCAATCCCGGGATGCTGGCATTGCTGTACTTTCCTGCTGAGCATAAGTATGCTGTGTACACACCACTATTCGCATCTATTTCTGTTCCTCTTGTCGTGGCCTTGATTCGAGAATTTATGGCATGGAGACGGGGTTTACGGAATGGAGGAAGACAATGAGGTTGAATACAGGTATGGATAGCACGGAGAAGTAATACAGATAGTATGACCTGTGCGAAGATGGAATTGCCGTTGTCCGACTTGTTTGGTAGCCGGCGTTAGTGATTTGGGGTTCTGTCATCTTCTCCGTGTGCTATCTTAACGCATTATGAATGTAGCAGTTTCCTATCCAAACTGCTGAGTGCGGGGGCCATTGACAGCTGCCTCCCTTCTCCGTTGAGCAATTCTACCGCTAGAACCCTGAAATACCTCACCAGATCCACTTCATATGTGTGTCCTTCATTTATCCCTAAGTTGTTAGTAGCTAGCACGATAAGTACGGGTAAGGAGCTATTACAGATCTGAGTGCAGTCACGTGGCCTAATAAGTAGCACTCTCCGTGCCGTGTGTCGACTTACCCGTCATTTCCTTCAACCCAAACCCCAACAAGCTGAGTTCTCGAAGTCAGGGTCCTATACAATTGAGATGAGCGCAACAAAGCTCAATGCTGATGGCATACTGTTGTTGGAGCAACCTTTTGCAAGGGTAGGCATGCCCACTCATTGACCTTTACTCAATTCACACTAGCCCAGGTTCCTTATGAGAACTATCGAAAAGTCTTCCGTGCGACACAACGGAACATCGAGCGCGAGCTTGGAAACGTCCAGACTGTCTCAAATGATCTACTGAAACGATCCAAGAGCCATGAAGTTAACCTCGAGGATGCCGCCAAGAGCATAGATGGGATGATAGGCCGAGTGGAGAACCTCAAGCGCAAGGTACGCATCGCCATTTTTGACGCAGATTTCATCTCACTTTAGTGGGGCATTACATTCAGCTTTCTGAGCTACAGGATACGGCTGGCAAGCCTACCCTTGATGTCACTCGGGAGAGGCTGCAGCATCTCACGGCGGTAGAGGCCTTGCAAACTACCGGCAGCCTCGATTTCTCCCGTTGGGCGGACACGCGGCTTGATAGATGGCTTGTCGACTGGGCCCTCCGGGCAGGACGGGAAAAGACTGCCCGAAAACTGGCACAGGATAAGAATATGGAGGTTTGTTTGTTTCCGGTAGCTACACAAAGGATTCACATCAACTCATGCTATCTACCGATTGCACTAGACCCTCGTGGACATTGATCTGTTCACAGATATCCGACGAATTGAAGTCGCGCTTTCTCGGCACAGTTGCACTGAAGCACTAGCATGGTGTAGCGAAAACAAAACGGCGTTGCGGAAAATTAAGGTGAGATTGGATGCTGCGAAAATGTGACCGCCGTGAAATTTTTTATCCGTAGAGCACACTGGAATTTGAACTTCGCTTACAAGAGTACATTGAGTTGGCGCGGACACAGAAGAAACAGGAGGCCATGGCTTATTCGCAAAAGCACCTAGCTTCATGGCAAGAAACTCATCTCCCACAGATTATGCAGGTTTCCATGCTGCTCGCAGTAGAACCTTCCACGAAATGTGGTCGATACCGCGTA
Organism: Rhizopogon sp. AM-2018a; assembly: GCA_002995095.1. Classification (NCBI taxonomy): domain Eukaryota; kingdom Fungi; phylum Basidiomycota; class Agaricomycetes; order Boletales; family Rhizopogonaceae; genus Rhizopogon; species Rhizopogon sp. AM-2018a. The sequence goes on along the minus strand of PVYJ01006248.1, from coordinate 10,423 downwards.
AGTTCCATTGCCCCACCTGGATCCGTCGGTATCTCACGGATCTTACAGAGATTATATGACAATTCCCGTTGGGCGAATCTCATACAGGCCTTTCGGCTTGCCATCTACAATCTGAACTCTTTACCCACCGAACCTCTTCTCAATCTCGCTCTATATTCTGGCCTTGCTTCGCTGAAGCTGCCTTCCTGCTGCAATGATTCGCGAAATGCCGACTGCCCCGTGTGCGACACTAGCATAAACATTTTGGCTGAAGAAGTTCCATACAGCCACCACGCCAACTCGACCATTGTTTGCCGAATTAGCGGCAAAATCATGGACGAGGATAATATGCCCATGGCGTTTCCCAATGGCAATGTTTACTCGAGAGAGGTATGTTACTCTCTTCAAAATTCGCGTATCACCATCATCTGCCATGTAGACGACTGATACTCACATTCTACTGTTAGGCACTGGAAGACATGGCAGCCAAGCATAGTGGCATGGTCACTTGCCCACTCACTGGCGATCAGTGCCAGTTCAACGAACTCAAGAAAGTATTCATTTCCTAGTTATTCATTCAAGTTGCAGAATTACTCCTCATGACTTTATTTCGATATCTCAGTGTGTATTAGACCCACGCAGATTTTCATCATTTTGTAATAATAAGGCATATATCTATCCCCGACTCAATCGCGACAAAGAGAGGAGCCTCGGCCTCGTCCTTTTCTAATCCATCAGAAGGCGGCTTCACGAATAACCGAAAGTTCGTATGTTCAGTCGCATGGAAATTGTGCTTGACAATCATGAGCAATCATGGCTGAACCATGAAAACATTTTCGGTAACAAGTCTATGATTTTTCGGGTGTTCTCGGACATGCATATCCCGTGTGAGATAGAAGGGACTTGGGAAGAGCATACTAGAAAGTCTCTGCGAACTTTCGGGTGCTCGGGTGCGCCATTGCATTATCGCATCATGATGGTAATGTCGAGACGCTATCGGCGGGCACCCCACGAAATGGAGAGTCCAGTTGACAGCAAATGTATCTCATTGAAGATGCCTCAAATGGCCATTCCTACGTAGGCAGAGATAATGATAACATTAGTAACTGTAACCTTTGTCCGAAGGCTATCACTGAGCCTTCCAAAAGAAACCAATGGAAATACGATAATTGACAACGAATCATGATCAATGCACAAGCGCTGGCGTTCATCCACATCCCTTGGTTCCCATGCGTTAATAGTGGAGACCTGGCGTTAGGGAAATTACTTGAAGTAGATGATTTTTGGCGCGCTCCACGTGCAAGAGTTACTGCGCACTGACGAGAAGCGCGAGCATCAAATTGTGACCGGGGTCGCCAATGGGGGAGAGAAATTAACCTGGGTTGAGTTCACATGTGTGCCTGTCAGACCTCGCTTCTGAATCTCACAGAGCCGAAATGCGTCTGATGATCCGTTTTTGAGTTTTTGCAGTCAACTCCTATACCAACGTTGTGGAAACCCTATACAACGACCGTCCTCTCAGTCTTGATACTTGGAGTTATCGTTATTAACTTATACAAGCGACCGTATGTCTCAACTCATGACACGCAAGCTCAACCTCGGGAAGCAGAATGGAGTTGCCAGTGGACGCCCACTTTTGCAAACTAATATTCCTAACAAGGAACGGACGACACTTTCGTGGCACGAAATACCAAAGTGGCAAAGGGATAACGAGTACATTAGAACGGGCTACAGACGGTAAGACTAGCTGTCTTGGTTGGAACTTCGAAGCGAAGACTCCTTGCTGCAATTGGGTCGACTGATGCTGTGCTACTTAGGGTGCAGAACTGTTGGTCGGGCTGCGTTGCATCTATCTACAGTTGTGAGGAATATCCCTAACGTTCTACACTAATGACCAAATGATTGTTCTGAACAGATCCCCATAATGAAACTGGCAAGTCTCCTTTTCTCTGAACTTGCAGACACAAATTCATTACTGTATCCGTCAGTTAACATTTTGAGTCACTTGGCTGGCGCTGTGCTTTTCCTCTGGATTCTGGCGACATTCCGTGGACAATATATCCTCGCGTATAGTAATACCACTTGGCTGGACACTTCCGTCTTTACTATATTTCTGCTCTCTGCGGTGTTCTGCCTCACTGCGAGCGCTATGTTCCACACTGCCACTTGCCATTCAGCGCAGGTCAGCACTGCTCAAAGCTCTGACTACCTTTGAACTTCTACTGATCTAGGCTCAAATCGGGCACAGGTGTCGTCCCAGTGCCATGCACTGGATTATTCGGGAATCGTCAGTGAGTAAAGGAATCACCGCTCTATCTCACTGAGATGATTCCATTCGTAGTCCTCACTGTCGGATCTTTTGTGCCATGCCTCTACTACGGATTCTACTGCGAACCAGTGTTGCAAGTAGGTTATCTGTGCACCATCGTTCTAGTCGGCGCAGGTTCGTATCGTCCATTGATCTCGGTCCATCTGTATGTTGCATGTCATTCACCGATCCACGTTTTTAAGGAGCGGCGTATATCGTCCTTAACCCTGAATATGCGAAGCCAACGCATCGAGGTGCGCGTACCGGTGTTTTCATTGGTCTTGGATTGTCTGCTGTGGCCCCCGTGACGCATTTACTGGTATCTCACGGAGTATTCAAGTTATTTTCCGAGATGGGTTTCGGGTGGCTACTCGCATCAGGCGGACTCTACATCACTGGCGCGTTGATTTAGTGAGTAGGGTCTCATTTTACCGCCCTCCACACATGCCTGACGTTTGCACGATTCATCCCCGCGCAGCGCCAATCGCATTCCGGAGCGCCTGGCCCCTGGGAAATTCGATTTGCTTTTCGCATCCCACCAGATATTTCACGTCTGCGTGGTCCTGGCAGCCCTGGCCCACTGGACGTGTGTATTGACTGCATTCGATCACTGGCATTCTGGCTTGGGGAAATGTAAATTATTGTGACATGCCGGTGTTGCGTCGCTGCATCGTGTGCGTTGCGCTGTGGTTGGTAAGCCTGGGAAAGACATTCCACAGCAGTGCGGTCTTTCCTGTTATGCAGGCACGCGCTTCAGCGGAGTCATTAGCGCGGAACCAAGGACACGTTGCATGAATGAAAAATAAGCCAAGGCGATATTCGAATTGACAGAGGTTAGATTGTAAATCTTCGGAACCGCTGAAAGCGGGTGTCCTCGGGATGCTGTGTCTATGACCACAGTGGAATTCGTTGTGAATGGGGATCCGGCCTGTGGTTCATCGGCGTCCGACTGAATACACAAAAGCCACACCAAGACCTCGAGGCTTGCCGAGGTTTATTTTGTTTGGTATTGAAATACTGCGGATGCAGGGCCGAATGTGGTGTCTGACTGTCAATCAAGGTTGAGGAAATAAAGCGTATGTATATCGTACAGGACGTACCGGTACTACAGAGTGGCGAGAACTGCAAAGTACGTTAAGTTGCACTGTGCTGCGCTAGACAGCATACCACAACGTTTTGCCACGAGAAGATTACGTGTAGCCTGTACGCGGACCCGAAGTCATTTCTTCAAGTTCTCACCATTAACTTGGTAACTTATTTCAAGATCTATTGTCGATCAAGATCACCGAAACTATGACAGGGTGCGCAATGCGCATACATGGCGAAGCAGCATGTTCTCGCATGTGCACGGAGGATAATCCTGTGGCTTTAATTGAGGTGGCATACATATAAAACTCGCGTCATCATGCTCCTTTTCGTTGCCGTCCTCAATACTTTATCATTCGCGTCCGACAGCTTGTATCATGTATACGGTCGGCCTACAATCAGCTGCCGACGCATTTCTTGTCTCAAGCCTGAAGACCCAAGTGGTCCTCGCTCTCATCGTTCTCTTTATTCTCTTTGTATTCGGTTTCGGCTCCCAAAAAGATGGTGCTGTTGACAGCGCCGCCCCAGTCTTTCTTCCTGGCTCTCATCTCCTCGCCATTGCCCCATTCTTCCGTCAACGGTTCGAGTTTCTGAACGATGGCTTTCGCAAAACTGGTCAATCTCTCTTTCAGTTCAATATGCTCCGAGTAAGCTTCATGGTAACGCACGCAATCCCAGCAAGTCGCTCACGAGTAAATTTAGGAGACTGTCATCGTCGTTTCCGGAGAGTCAGCTCGAAAATCATTCTTCTCCAACAAACACTTCGACCTCACTGAGGGCTTTAAAGTACTTTCCGGAGCTGTCAGTGCCTTTTTCCATTCTATATGTTATGACATATGTGCCAATCCCGACGCTATTAGATTCCCATCCTCAAAGGGGTGACGTCTGATCTTCAGACCAAGCGCATTACACAAATTCACAAGCGTCTCTCTTTCGTTCAACGAAATGAACCCCTTAGCCATCGTATGTGTGTTAATTCATTCATTATTATCGTCTCCAATTTTATAATCACCCCTAGTCATTGCCCCCATTTTGGGCGATTGCCGGAGGGTAATGGAGATATGGGGGCAGTCAGGAACATTTGACCCATTCGAAAAAATCTATGAAGTCGGTGGTTGGCCCTGTTAGGATCGTTCGATTACTGATGTATATCACAGCTTCTATTTCAAACTACTGTACGATCACTCTCCTGTGATGAGTTAGCAGATGATCCCGTCCAAGTTGCGCGTCTCAAGGAACTCTATGACACATTGGACAGTGGAACAACACCGGCAACTGTCTTACTCCCATGGCTGCCAGGCCCTAGCATGCTCAAGAAGCTGTGGGCGACAAAGCAGATCTATGACATTGTCGTCCGCGCTATTGATGAACGGCAGCGTAGCGGGATATCCAAGCCCGACACCCTGCAGATGCTCCTCGACGAACAAGACGAACGACTGGTAATTGTTGGTGTAAGTTTTTCCTTTGAGTCAGCGTTTCGACCTCTGACGTTCGATCTCTCTCGTTTTAACAGTTCATTATGGGTCTGCTAGTCGCTGGCGCGAGAGCCACTGGGACAACTGCTTCGTGGCTCATCACCTATCTCGGTGACCATGAGTGCAAGGATGCAGTAATCGCCGAAGTGGAGCTGCTCTTGGCAAATTATGCGTCCTATAGCGACTCCTGCTCTTTGTCCCAACAACTTTCATGCATCCCACTTGAGGCTTGGGAATCCGAGACCCCCGTCCTTGATTCTCTCATTCGCGAGACTCTCAGGATTGCACAGCCTCATACTGCCATGCGTCGCAACATGGGACCTGATGTAACGATCGACGGGAAGACCATCCCCTCAGGAGCATATGTAGTATATCCTTTCTCGGATGTTCATCTCAATCCAGACATCTACCCTGATCCGTGGAGGTTTGACCCTAGCCGCGAGGAGTCGACAGCTTCGTTCAGTTACGTGGGATGGGGAGGAGGTAAGCCCCGTGATTTTTGCGTGCTTGCCTCTAAACTTAAATTTTGGCAATAGGCGGGACACATTGCCTTGGACAGCGCCTGGCCAGACTTGAGCTGAAGCTTGTCACGTCTATGATGCTCCTCGGGTTCCGGTATTGCCTTGTCAACAACAAAGGCGAGCAACTTGACGCACCCCCCCGACCCAACTGGAACGACATCCTACTCTGCCGACCGGAAAAGGGAACATGCTTCCTTAAACATGAGAAATCTGTACTTTCACTCTAACGTATAAGCTGGACTTGACTTTTTGGATACGCTTCCTTCCTCGCCACCGAACTCTAGGTCACTTTCAAGCTTTTTTTTCGAACTTCATTAGCCAGAGGCTCTCGTCATGACTCATAAACGCATTGGACACATCACTTATATTATTCTTATTCGTCATTTCAAGTGCCGGTTCCCATTCTATGCCCACACCGCTCATTACTCATTGTCGCTCCTTTCCCCAAGCTCTCGCTTGCTAGATATATAGACCATATGACCTAATGTAGGCCGAGTAGAAGTAATATGCATGTATGACAATTCCTCATGTAGCCCTAGTACGTGCCTCCTTCTGTTTTGTTACGCGTTCTCCGATCGAGTGATAAATGTGCACGAGTGTGAACAACAACGTCAATCTGTCGATCTGAGTGATTCAACCAAAGTATAATCTATCCTTCGAGTCAATTCCTCTTGGCCCTCGCTCTTCTCTTCGATTAGGTTTTCGCTGTTCCGCAGCCTCAGGGAACAGCTCCATTTTCTGCTTTTTCTCTTCAAGCCTATTCTGCATCTTTCGGTCTTCTCTCGACCGTCGCTCCCGCTCTGCAAACCTCGCCCGTTGTTCTCTCGACGGCTCCCACTTGCTTCGCAAGATACGGCGGACAGCTTCAGGGCTAATCTTGAACTTCTCTGCAAGCACTGGCGTCGAAAACGTATTCTTGTCATACATATGCATGGCACGCATACCGTCCATGGCTTCGCGGGACAATTTACGTGAAGGAGACCATCCCAGGGGAAATGTCTCTTTGATGGCAAGACGGTGGCGCCTCCACTCCTCTGGAGTGTCTTCCACCGGCGCATGCCTCCGTCGCCTTGGGGGCGGTTCATCTTCGCTCAAGTCGAGGGTTTTTCCCTCTGCATCTTCCGCTAAGGATAAAGGCGCAGGATGGCCCGCCAGTCTCCAGTCTCTTTTCCTTGGCTCATTTGTAGTAGAGTAGTACCGATGGAGGGATACTTTGTGAAGCCAAGACTGTGTGTAGGGTGAAGGCGTATGAATTAGTGACGTCAACCGGAAATAGCTGAACCTCATGGTGGACTGGATGACCTGCATGATCTGCACAAGTAATGAGCAGCTCTGAGCGCTATGTAGTAAGTATTAGTTGGTATACATATCAAGTCACAAAATTTGGTGCACGACTTGCGGTAATTGCCGGGCGGTTTCGTGCTTCGGCTTCAAAGGCATCTGCTTCACCCAGCTTTACCCTCACCAGTTCCCAGCTTATCACAAATATCGATTTGTCCTTGTCCCCTCACCCTTTTCTTACTGCAAAGCATCGTGTTCGATTCATTGTACTGATTATACCTGATGGCGGACGTTTCTAATCCCAAAATCGATGAAGGTTAGTCTGCGAATTTATAGCGTTTCGCTTAATGAAATTGGGTTAACCAGCAGCGTGTTGCTCAACTGTCTAGCTTACCAGGATGTTCGTTCCGACAAATCCGACACTAACTGGCTTCTATTAGATTATGAGGTCAGGATTTAAGTTGCCTTATAGGTCTGATTACCTTGATGCGTTCAGGTCTCCTTCGCACCCGACGCCGATCACACGTTTAGTCTGACCGCTCTGATAAACTAACGGTCACGCAGACGGGAGCGGGTGGCCTCGCCGAGTTACGCGATGTCCTTGCCGACTCTAAAGCGTCTTACGCCTATGTCCGCGTCGCCTTCTCGAACGACAAAGAATCTCAGCGGGAGAAGTTCATTCTAGTGGTGTGGATCGGTCCGGGGTGCAAGGTGATGCGAAAAGCCAAGGTTCGTGCCCATTATGTTTCTTTACGTTCGACGCGGCGTATATGGAATACCTTTGTTTTTTAAATGTCAAAACACATGCGGTGGCGACGGCCGCACTGCCTTTCAGTACTACTTAATTGATGACGATGATATGATGTAGTACTCTGACACGACTCTTTGCCGTATGGGTTCGCAGATCTCCGTCCATACAGCCGATGTCAAGCAGGTGTTGCGTGTCTACTCCATCGAAGTTGCCGCTCGGGAAAAGGATGACTTGAAAGAGGATCCGATTATTGTGAGGCTGCGGAAGGTGAGCGGTCTCATTACAGAGCGCCCAGATATCCATCGGCACTAACTCACATTGTCAGGCCGGTGGTGCTAGTTATGATGGGGTGTAGGCTTGCACCAAAGTCGTGCCTTCAATTGTACATAGTCCGACTCATGCCACCAGAATTATATGAGTCATATACCACTTGTTTGCGCAGTAGCAGTCCGCGCAGATAGGCTTTTCCAGTAAATTTATCGGTGATATAGAGACCCTGACATCGCATTGCACAAAGGTGTCTACGCTATGGTTTTGGTCAGGATCTTTCATAGGTCTTTCAGGTCGAGCGAGCGGCGAACTTCTTCAGATTCTCGATTCCATGTTCCTCTAGCCGCATACCCATCCATTCTTCCATTCCTTTGGCCTCCAAGGTTTTTTCATAGAATGCGATCGACGGTGTGTTCCACTGGATGACAGACGATACAGAATATCGGAGACAGATCAACCCGACGGAACACTGACAGCCATTGATGGGCTAAGCGTTACTTACCTTGAGTACTGACCAATCAAGGCGTGCACAGTTCTTGTGACAGGAGACTGCATGAGCAATATCCTCGGAAAGGAGCGTGTGATGTCTTACCTTCTCCTGAGCTACCTTGCCTAGTTCTGCGAAAAGGGCTTTGCCAACACCCTTATTTCTTGCATCCGGGGATACAAACAGGTCTTCAAGCTGTGCATAAATTATTAATAAACATACAACATCGCGCAGTGAGGCATAAATGGATCGAACTCTGGACGTACATAAAGGCCGGGCTTGCCAGTCCATGTTGAAAAGTTGAAGAAGTACAATGCCATGCCCAATGCTATTCCGGGTGCCTCGGGTGTTCCATCGAACGCAAGGAGGGTGTGTGCATATTGTTTTTCGAATATATTTTCTCGAAACTTTTACAGCATGTGAGCGTAGGTCCGCGAGGTCTCGACGTACCTACCAGAGCAGGCGTAGCCTTGGCAGACTCGGGTTCTTTTTCATAAATCGCCTAGATAAATCGTTTGGGATAAAATGCACGCAGATCCTCGAGGCGAGCGATTACCTACAAGATCTTGTACCAACTTGAGGATAGCGTCCTGAGTCATTGATCTTATCAGCTAACTGCACAAGTTGGGATCATCGAGTGCGTTATGTACTCACCACGTCGTCTACGGTGGCCGGACGAATGTGAAATGTAAGAGAAGACATCTCCGGGTATCTGTTTCAAGGTTTCAATGGCTTTCCGATGGACTTGAAGGTGATCTCACTTGATGTGAATACTGGTCAGGAGTTGTTCCGGACCAAACGCATGTCAGGGTGAAAAAGAGTCGCCTTCTTTGGCATCCTCGTGCCCAGAACTCGTGTATTTTCCCCTGGATTGTGGGACAAAATCAGGGCCGCGGTGTTGGCGCGCAGTGCTGTGTACACATATTTGTCCGTAAACCTTAGTTTGCAACTTTTCACCGTCGCATCACCAACGGGTATCGTGATCCCTCGCCGCAAAACATCATGGATCCAGCAAAATTGGCCAAACTCCAGGCCCAGGCCGCAGCTAACAGGATCGGTGAGTAAATTTTCATCAACCCTCGGAATTCGCGACATCCAATTTCTCTTCCTGCTTCACGCATGTCCTTCCAAGGCTGACACGATGACGCGTTGCAGGCGGTAAAGGGACCATGCGCCGGAAAGTCGTTCGAAAAACCAAGCCCTCTGCCGCACAAGATGACAAAAAACTTCAAGGTGCACTCAAGAAACTTAATGTGCAGCCTATTCCTGGTGTAGAGGAGGTCAACATGTTCAGGGAAGATGGAAACGTGCTGCATTTCACTGCCCCAAAAGGTTTGTACCAACATCTTCGTCGCTTGCGAGTAAATACAATCGCATTCGGCCTACCCTGTCACATAAAATTCGTGTTAACCTTGATTTTTCTCTTTGCTCTGTATAGTACATGCCGCGCTCTCCGCCAACACGTTTGCGATCTACGGAACGGGTCATGTCAAGGAGCTGACTGAGCTCGTCCCTGGCATCTTGAACCAACTCGGCCCTGATTCATTGGCATCGCTCCGTAAACTTGCGGAATCATACCAGGCTATCCAGCAGGGGCAACAGAGGCCACCTAACGCCGGTGCCGCTGAAGATGATGATGAAGTACCTGAACTCGTCGACACCTTCGATATTGAGGGTGAACAGGCTGCCGCGCAGGAGAAGAAAGACACCCTCGAGGATGTGAACTGAGTGCTGAGGCTGCGTGGTGAGGGGGAGGGAGGGAGATATATGACATGTCGGTGTCGAGAAGTGATTTGATGGGCAGTGGGGAGAGTTGGAAAAAAATGTCGGGTATCCGGGTAACCTCCAATTTCTTCGCTTTGACCATCAGTCTCCATTCAACGCATTGTGCCAACGACCTTCATTGATCCCTTACCCTATGACGTGTAGCTCTTTTTTTCTGTCTCAGCTTTGCACTTTGTTGTCTTTACTCTTCCATGCGATCCCACAATACTGCATGCTGGCATTGTAATTGTTATGGTTTTGTGATATAATTCGCACGAGGGCAAGGAAGAAGGGATGATAGCTGTGATCATTCATGTACTCAGCTACTGATGTGCGGGAGCCATGTTGCATATATACATTCTATCGAGATATGATATATCTTTGACAAGATCGATCGTGATAATCGTTGACATCGAATCGTTAACACGTCCTGCATCTAAGTGGGTCAAAACATTTAAATACAGTAGATATGCTCATAATGCATAATGCATAATAAAAAAT
>PVYJ01006243.1:3787-20442 GCA_002995095.1 Rhizopogon sp. AM-2018a | reverse complement strand
TGGGCTCACACCTTTCAATGTGTACGTTGCGCTATCCCGAGGTCCTGGCCGAGGCAACATTAGACTGTTGCGAAACTTCGACGAAAATTTGCTGATCACGCATACTTGCGAATACTTGCAGCTCGAAGATGAAAGATTGGCGAGGCTAGACGATGAGACAGAGAAGTGGTGGAAAGAGAAGACGATGCAGGACGCTGAGATGCTTGATTAACGTAACGATAATCCCATATAACCTACTGAAGCAGCTCATTCGCACGGGGACAAAAGGTAAAATTAGTGACCTTGTAAACAAGGTAATAAAGATTTTGAAGTCCCGACGTTACGCATATAACATCTTGAAGTTCTGCCGGCGATTCGTTCAAGTTGTCATAACTGCCAGACCTCCAGTATGCCCAGGGCTCACCTAGGACGTTCAGGTGTTGACTAGGTGCGGACAGGCGTCTGCACGTTTCCGATGTCTGCCACCTCGATTTGAGCCTCGTTGTAGCCACAAGGCGGTGTACATATGAATTCGCCCGAGCCTACTACCATCATTGCAAAACCTCCCTCATAAAGTCAGATACTTGTCACTGCGATATTTTTGTGACCTGATGGCTTCAAAGTCGACACATGTTAGATTCCTTCCACCAGTTGGGGTTTTCATGATACTGATCCATACTTTTTAGTCAAAAAACGTGATCATCATTGGGCATTCTGGCATGGGGAAAAGCTCGCTCATAAATATGCTTTGCCACCCCTTGTCAGACAATGCCCCTCCTGGCCCGGCGCTTTGTGGGAATAACACATGCGGTTGCACAAAAGAAGAAACAAAATACGAATGTAACTTTCCAGGTCAACAATCATACAAAGTCGTGGTACACGATACGGTCGGCCTCGAAGAAGGGCGTTGGGGTTTTCTTCCAGCTCCTCAAGCGAATAAGAGGCTCAAGGAATATCTCAAGCCTTTTGTGAGGGATAATAGTCTAGACCTCCTGCTGTATTGTATGTCAGCACAAAGATGCGACCTGAAGAAAGCGCAGGCGAAGAATTTCAAGAATTTCAAGTCAGCTGTGGGCAAGGTGCCCGTCGTATTGGTTATCACCAAATTGGATCGCCCGAATTACACTCCTGCTACTGGTAGTACTTTCTTGATGCATTGGTGGGCGCAGAACTGGAGTGTACTCCAGAAACTAGGAATGGAGCCTCCTGATGACCATATTTGTATCATCTCCCATCCCAGGGATGACTACAACAGAACTGTCTTCGATAAATGCCAGGCGGATATGAAAACGCTCATATCACAAAAGATCTTTTACTAGCCCGCACACTAGATTCATCTAGACTCCAATCTGCCTGCGTTTGTGTTTTGAGATGTTGACTCGTCCGTGGTTATGTAAGCCAGGCTGGTCACGAGCCTAAGATTCATCACGATCACCTACTTTGCCACATAACTCACTTCCGGTCAAATTTCTGTTTCTTCCCATGATATTCCCTATTACATTATCTACATACGAGCACATGCGAGTCTACACTAGTACTCACTTCATGGAAAATGGTAGATCTACATTAACTGGAACAATGTGCGACTTGGTTAATCTGGATGTCTGCAACTTGATGTTGGGCACGCGCATACCGTCGCCGGACCTTTATAGTAAGTACACGTACTTAGAAGTAGAGGAAAGAAGAGAGTCGTTCCTTCTACATAATAAAGAAGCACACGCAGGGAATATTAATATTGATTGAACCAGAAAACCCAACGATTCAGCTCGAAAATACTTAGTGAAGATTCAAGAGGATCAAGAAAGGTCCTGTCAACTGCAAGCCATTTGTAATCGCAGATGTACTTACGGGCTAAGCAGTTTTAGCACGTGCGACTATCGTCACGCTCATCGTGGCGAAACGAGCAGTCCTACATCATCATGTGGCACCGCTCAATGACCTCGGCATTACTCGGCGCTTAAATAACCAGTACTGCCTGGGTGTCAATAGGCATCAATTCCCTGGTAGCATACTGCTTCATTTGCCTTGAATAAATCCAGCTACCGTGCTTAATATTGTGCTACACGCATAGCGACCCTTTCTCATTCTCGGAGGATCGGTCACGAATATTCGAAGCTTCAAGCTGTATGTGTAACATCAGCGGTTCAACCATGCGACTGCGGGAGACAAATTTGCAAGAGAAAAGTTGTATTTCCTCACCGAGTGGCGATATCAGCGCTCTCTTCCACTAACAGCTCTTGCTGCACGATTTTCTCTGCCAACACCTTGACCTTGACCGACCCGGATCTCAGTCTCATTTGCCCCACGGCAGAATCTACCATCTGTTGTCCGATGCCAAGAGGTGCTCTTTTCTACTGAGTCATCCTTAGCCTAACTCCAGGCATAGCATGTCGAGTAATATACTGCACCCAACGGTCTACGACCTCGGGGTCTGCATCCCATGCTTTAATTGCACGTTTGTGCACCTTCCGCTTGAAGTTCTCTTGACTCTTCTTGATCATCTGATTTCCGTTCACAGTTGACCACCACATCCTTGGAACCTTGACATGCTACAACGATGCCACACATAAATTCTCTGCTAGAGCCTTCATTCCTTTTTTTCAAGTGTCGATACATCACTCTTTTTACTAGCAATTTGCAAAGCTATTGTACACTTGCGGGATGCAAGTCGCATCTCAGGAGAGTGGGAACTCCGCTCAATGATGCGTATCTTGGTCCGCGACAGCATCCTATATTTCTTTGGCTAGGTGGGTCGTTGACTGCATGGCTACCGGTTGATACTAACTCCCGTGCTAGAAACATTATTTCCATGGTTATTTTTTCTGGCCTGTGGAGCAACCTTTTTGTCAGGATGTCGTTGCTGTGGCGCATCAAACTCATGTACCCTTCATAATATGTAGGGATCTTACACTGAGCTGGTCTTGGTGCCATTCCTTTTGTTGATCAACACGACCACAAGTTCCCATCTCATTCTCAGTATTCGACACACCCGAGATTCTAGCAAAGGACTGGTAATCGAGGGCCGAATGGGTCACGAAATACACAAGCTGACTACAATTGACCGCTTCTTTGCCACCGGACACAAACAAGGCACTTTTGATCCCTGTCTCGTGTATGACATCGGTGCAGTAGATGAATATCTCAGGTTCAGCGGCACAGGGCTAGTAATTTGGGTTCTGCAATGTGCATCATACCTTATTGATTTGACCTCAGGGTCACCGGAAAATATGTCACACCTGTGAGTTGAAGTCACGCAGTGTCACGATATGTGACACATATTCTAATTTCCAATGCATAAATCTCAGGGCATAAAGATTTTGAAGTCCCGACGTTACGCATTATGCCTTCACAAGGTCACTTTGAACTGACGCTGAGCATTGAGCAATTTACCTTTTGTCCCCGTGGAAAATTAGATCTATATAACATCCTGTTCTGCTCGGTGATTCGCTCAAATTGTCAATAACTGCCAGACTTCCAGTATGTCCAGGACTCACCCAGGACGTTCAGGTGTTGACCAGGTGCGGACAGGCGCCTGCACGTTTCCTGATGTCTGCCACCTCAAGGCCTCGTTGTAGCCATAAGGCGATGTACATATGAATTCGCCCGAGCCTACTACCATCATTGCAAATCTCTCTCTCATAAAGTCAGATACTTGTCACTGCGATATTTTTGTAACCTGATGGCTTCGGGGTCGACACAGGTTAGATTCCTTCCACCAGCTGGGGTTTTCATGATACTGATCCATACTTTTCAGCCGAAGAACGTGATCATCATTGGGCATTCTGGCATGGGAAAAAGCTCGCTCATAAATATGCTTCGCCACCCCTTGTCAGCCGGTGATTCTCCGGCGCGATGTGGTTGTGACATGCGCGGTTGCACTGAAGAAGAAAAAGCATACAAATGTAACATTCCCGGGCCAAATGGACGATCATACGAAGTCATGGTACACGATACCATCGGTCTCGAAGAAGGGATTTGGGGTTTTCTTTCAGCTTATAAAGCGAAGAAGAGGCTCGAGAAATATCTGAAGTCTCATGTGAACGAGAAAAAACTACACCTCCTGCTGTATTGCATGTCAGGACGAAGAGGCGACCAGAAGAAAGCGCAGGCGAAGAATTACGAGAAGTTCAAGTCAATTGTGGGCAAGGTGCCCGTCGTATTGGTTATCACCAAATTGGATGACATTCGTACTTCTGGTGGCACTTTCTCGACGAATTGGTGGTCGCAGAACCGGAGTGTGCTCCAGAAACTAGGAATGGAGTCTGCTGAGCATATATGTATCATCTCCTATCCCAGGGAAGGCTCCAACGAAACTATCTTCGATGACTGCCAGGCGCGTATGAAAAGGCTCATATCAACAAAGATCTTCCCCAATCCTGCACGCTAGAATCATCATGATCACCCACTTTGTCACATAACTCACTACGACTTCCGTTCAAATTTCTGTTTCTTGTGGTATTCCCTATTACATTATCTACATATGAGCGCATACGAGTGTACACTAGTACTCACTTCATGGAGAATGGTAGATCTACATTAACCGGAACAATGTGCGACTTGGTCAATCTGGATGTCTGCATTGTGCAACTTGATGTTGGGCACGCGAATACCGTCGCCGGACCTTCATAATAAGTACACGTACTCAGAAGTAGACGAAAGAAGAGAGTCGTTCCTTCTATGTAATGAAGGAGCACACGCAGGCAATATTATGCAAATTAAATTGATTGAATCAGAAAATCCAACGATTCAGCTCGAAAATACTTATGTAGTGAAGATTCGAGAAGATCAAGAAAGGTCCTGTCAATTGCAACTCAAGTCATTTGTGATCGCAGTTGTACTTCTAAACTAGCATGTGCGACTACCATGTACACCCGGTTGGTGTCAAGTATATGCTTCAAGTTATCAACCGTAACGCAGCGCTACTCAATTTCTGACCGCCACGTATATATCTCAACCATAGATTCACGGTCTATAAAACAAGGACGAAACGGTTGCTTCCGTGGAATCATGAAATTGCCCCAAGTGGCTGATTCAAGCTACCTTGTCTCCTTCAAACTTGAACAACATACACAGTCTCGATGTCTCTCCTCGTTATCACCGCTGCGGATGTCTCCAGAATTGCATCATCCATCGATCACTCCAGGCTGGAGAATCTAATGGCCTTCGTTTTTCACACCCTCTCCTCAGGTTCCGGCTTTGATGCCCCGCTGCGTGAATCAATCAATATGGTGCAGCACAAAACACTCTTCATGCCCGCTCGAGTGCAGGGATTGGGAACTAGCATCAAGGTAGTCTCAATTCCCCGTGATCCTGTCAATCAAGGTGGCCTTCCTGCGTCGACCCTTGTTTTGGACGAAGGCACGGGCGGCGTACGTGCGATTGTAAACGCAAGGCAATTAACGGCACTTCGGACGGCTGCTGGTGCGCCTTCAATTTATCTTGATAAACACGCATAACAATTGGATATGTTCATGAACAGGTGCTCTACTTGCTACACGACTTCTTTTATCCATTCCACGACCGACCACGTTTCTTGCTTTTGGTGCAGGCAAGCAAATCGAGGCGCATGTAGATCTCCACCTTCGTGCCTATTCGACCATCAAAACCTGCACGATAGTCAACAAGTCAAACAACCAAAGACTGTCTGATCTCATTACTCGCCTGAAGTCAGCTCATCCAGCCGTCACATTTCAGTCTATCATACTGAAGGAGGATCTTCCTCGACTGGAGCAGGCTACCCGTGCAGCCAATATTATATGCACGGCCACGTCTTCCAAGGAGCCGCTTTTTGATGCGAAATGGGTTTCTCCAGGGACGCATGTCAATCTCATCGGGAGTTACACGCCTGAAATGGCAGAGGTGTCTTCAGACTTGCTGTACCAGGCTGGGAAAATAGTCGTGGACTCCCGAGAAGCGTGCGCTTCTGAGGCTGGGGAGCTGATAAGGGCCAGGTTGAATGAAGAGGATATGGTTGAAATTGGAACGCTTGTCCAGTTTGATAACTCGCCGGATACCGACTACAAGAAGGTTCATCGGCTGTGTGACGAAGTTACAAAGGCCGGTAAAATTACTATCTTCAAGAGCGTGGGGGTAGGATTGCAGGATGTAGCCATTGCAAATATGGTGGTAAATCTCGCGGGGGAAGTTGGTACTCATGTTGACTCCTATGACTAAATGAGTAAGTTCATGATCTCCTTATGCATTAGCGATGTATTGAGAGAAATAACACTTCCAGGACCATTCGAAGTCTAGTTTCTTCTCTAGGCAGATTGAATAGAAGGAAGACAGCCATTCCTTTAATTGCGACCTAGTGTGGAAGTGATGAAAGTGTCTTCTTCCATTATATCTTCACCCGACCCTTTAGTGAACAGTCTTTCAGTTGAGCTAACACCGCGTGCGACATGGACAAAGGTTCATGTCGTGGTCACAAAAAATCACTCTGGTGAAGCTGGAGGTGCACCACCCAAAATCAGTAGAGTAGTTTAATGCTTCCTCCTGAGCTCTGGCAAGATTTCTGTCTTCATTTGCGTGACCTCTTCGCCTTCGGGTTGGTCTCAAAGGTGTATGCCGTGACGTAGCCTCGCTTATGCCCACATCTGTGGTTGTCGCTTGATTGCTGTCCTCAAAGAACAATCAAAGCGTCTCCAAAACGACTACCGCTTTCTGCGCGCCGCATCTTTTCGAAGCGCTTAGCTGCGGGAATCATGCGGGATTGAACTGACTGTCGGAATTGGTCGGGACTCAGGTCAGGAGTTGACAGACAGAGCATCCACATGAGCCTCTGACCTGGGATTAAACATTCAAACTTCAGCTTCAGGCTGTCGGTGGGATTTGTATAATACAAAAGCTGTTCATGTTCATGTATACGACCGCCATAAAAAGTCAGTAGTAGGTAGATGTCTGAGGGATATCGTGTAAAATCAATCTCCGAACCTTGCCCCATCACAAACACCAACCCACAGCCCGCCCAATGTCCCTAATACTCCTGCGATCACTCAATGCCAACGCTGTCACCAGACTTTCCCGCTCCTTGTCCTTTTGGCCCTGCAACCCGTATGCTTTAGCCAAGTAGTACCAGGCCTCAGGAACGTCCCAGCCAGGTCCTCGGGTGACGTGGCCAAGGAGCCCAACCACCAGATCAGCCTTATCTGAGTCCACTGTCTCCGCTGAAGACTTCGTGGACAAGTGGATGCGACACAAATGCACGGATGCATCGACATCGTCGGGTGATATAAACAAGGCCTTTTGAAAAGCTTCTAGAGCCTCCCTATTACGACACAGCGCCATGTAGTATAGCCCTAGCTGTTCGATGGTTAGCAGACCACCCCGGCGAAAGTCGTGCGATAGCGTACCTGTACCCAAACCGCAGGATTCTCAGAGTCTTTCACTTCCGCTTCCTGGATTGCACCTTTGGCATGCTCGATTTTGCCAAGCCGTCGAAAAGTGGCAGAAGACATAGCCCAAAGGTCGCTAAGAAGCTTGTCGTCCTTCGTCGCGTGGAGTCTGAGTCTTTCCTCGGGCAGCGGAGGAAGCGGGGAAGGAGGAGCAGGAGGTGACTCGGTTGGTGCGGCAGCTGCATTATAACGAATCAGAGAACGCAACCGGCGACGTGAGTGAATCGAAGACGCTTGATAGTGGTGGTTCTGTAACACAGCATGAAAGTCTAAAATAAGCTGTGAAAAGGCGTCTTAGGGATAACAAAATGGACAGTTACCTGGTGCAGAGTTTGTCCTCCTCAGATTCAAGGCTCCATTTCGCACAACACCATGTCCGATTTTCCTCGAAATCGTGCTGATCTTCTCTTGCCCTTTATGGACGCGGGCTTTTAGCATCTGTTGCACTTTCTTACCAGCGCGATCTGAGGAGCGTCTGTCCTTTAAGGATTCCTTCTCATCCACACTGAGCGGAAAACGGCGGTTAGGCTCAGCAGGTGTTGCAGGCGTGACAGTGATAGGAGGAGGCTCCGATGATTGAGCATCTTGTTGACCCATAGAAAGACCAAGGGATCCATGTTGGTCTGCACTGGGACCCTTTTCATTCAGCGGCTCCTGCGACGGGTGATGCAGCACCGATGGTGCTTGCGTTGTCCCAGGTCTTGTGCCTGTACCAGTGTCTATCGATGATCTTGCTGTGCCACCCAAACCACAACCGGAAAAAATCAGCTCCTTACACCCCGAGGAGGAATGATTAGAAGAAGCTTGGTTACTAGACTCACGCTGCGTCTCGGTCATGGACCCCGGAGCAGAGGGAGGCCCTTTGCGTTCTGCAATCCAGCTAAATACATCTATCCAACGTCCCTCTGCACCCTCAGGGCCCTCGACATGCTCTGCGAGGGCCATTTGTGTCATCCTGAGCTGGAGAGCGTACTCAAATGCATCGCGCGAAGAAGGGAATGGATGGTCGGGCAAGGGTCGAAGGAGAGCGGCGGATAGTGGCACAATGGTCGCGTGTGTATCGAGGAGCCTCTTGTGACAGGGTGCCGAATCATCGACACCATCCTGCGGGGTTAAGATTGTTGAATGGCCATTTGATTGTACCTGCTGCTGGTCGGGCTCAAAGTCTTTGGACTGAATACCATTCACCACGGGCGATTTCTCCACGGTGACACTATTGTCCTCATCGAGCCTCACAGGACTTTCTGTATCCTCGTTGCCCTCATCCAGGGCTGCGCCCACATCTAAAATACCGACCGCCTTGTCCCACTCACCGTTAGCGCTAAGCAGTAAACCCAGAAGATGCCAATGCCTAATCTCCCCAGCTTCGTCTTCGACAGCTGCACGAGCCGATATGATCGCTTCATCCAAATTTTGCGAACGTCCAGGTAAGGCAAGTGCAATTGCAAGCTGATGATGAGCTGCAGGTGTAGGGTGGGTCCCAACAGATTTCAAGCAGGCGGTGAGGGCGTGGCTTAGTCGAGTCGGTCGCGTGTATGGATCCTGCTCTGAAGAAACATCTTAACCATGACAATTAGGAGACGCCAGTGGATAAAATCACCTATTATTGCCAGTGTTATGTACCACACGCCTTCGGCCAATGCGACCCTCGCCACCATCTCCTTGTCATCCTCATCCAGCCTTGTTTTTGACTTTTCGATCATCTCCTCTGCCTCCTTGACATCGTCGGTGCCATCCGAGCGTGAAATGGCAAGTCGACAGAGCATCCGAGCACCATCAATTAGCGTCTCAACCCAATGTCGGTCCGTGTCGAAGTCATCCACCTGTGCCTCTCGCGCTTTTGACACGACATGAGCGTATAACCTCAGTGTCCGTTTGGCCAGCTCCGTATCCCCTGATACAGAGAACATTCGCGTCATGTGTCGGTAAATACGGTATGAATTGAAGGTGAGGCGTGTCGCCCACCAAAGGATCTAGATCGTATCAGCGAACCGATCAAACACCAGCTCGCGCATCTTACATCGAGGACCCAATGCACACGGTCAGACATGGCTCCGCTGGTCTCCCACACTGCAACGCACAAGTCTACAAAATCCTCCACTTTAACATTACGTTCCCCAGCCCTGGGAAATCTTGTGCAGGAATCTAGGATTGTCCGATATTCGTTGATGACTGAGCGAGCAGTACTTAGCCACCGTGAAGATTTTTCTGACTGGAGTGAAGAACTAAGGGTCGCTGTAGTTGATGATGTCCGAAAACGGATGATGAGAGCTCGGAGGTAAAGGACTGCGACGGTGGAGCGGTGACCTGCGCGAAACTTCGCCGGCCAATGAGCGCTGCAAGCATGGTAATGTGTAAACATAGTCCAAATAAGGCCATCCTTGTCATCCAGGCAGCAAACCCGGGAAAGAAGA
Organism: Rhizopogon sp. AM-2018a; assembly: GCA_002995095.1. Lineage (NCBI taxonomy): Eukaryota > Fungi > Basidiomycota > Agaricomycetes > Boletales > Rhizopogonaceae > Rhizopogon > Rhizopogon sp. AM-2018a. The sequence goes on along the minus strand of PVYJ01006243.1, from coordinate 10,655 downwards.
GAGATTGCCCTGAACATGAGTCGCTCTGTCCAACGCCACAGCTCGCGGTAGTTTGCGAATGAAGCAGAAGATGAATGTGTGGTAGTGAAGGTCCGCGGTATTTCAAACTCAATCATACTGAGAAGTGGGAGCGCAGATGAGTAGGCTTGAATTGCGTTCTCGGGTTTTGACAATTTCAATTTTTCGTAGCACATGCCTATTGTGAATGGATGTCACCGCAATCAAATGTATGTTGTAGCGATACATGCGTACCTTGTAAGCATATGCTCCTTATTGATTCAATCATGGCCCAAGCTCTTCCGTCCCTAATGTCAGCGATCGAAACAGAGGAATCTGCTGAAACAAAACTGCCGGTCCATGAAGTTGACGTGTCCGTGAGTGATGCAGGTACTTGAAGCGCGGAATTATCGGAACGGGTAGACGATGGTGGAATATTACTCTGGGCATCAAGAAGCTTTGGTACTTTGGACAAGTAGGAGAGACATTCGGAGGGCTGGCCAAGAGCATACGCGTAAAATGCAAGCGCAAGCTGAAGAGACTATATCACAGGTTTAGTATGGGTCTTAAATACAGATGAGGGGCGTACATCAAAGTTCTTGCTGTCGAGTTTCTTCAATATTTCGTAGCCACCTTTACCCTCCTCGATCTGCTCTGGTGGTAACATGCACTCGTCGGCAAGAACAATCTCATCATCACATTCTGTACCGAGCTGGTCCACGTCCGTAGTGCTCGCTCCTAGCCACATACATAGAGCTTGGGTTTGTGAAGCGACCTCAGCAACTTCTTGAAAGCCTTTACAGTGCTTGTTGAACTTGCGGAGGACATGAAACCACGACAAAGGAGAACCATTTGGAGCTTTTGCTGGAGATGGAGAAGACCATTCACCTGCTGTAAGAACAGCCCTTAGCTGAGCCCAGTAGTGCTTGTCTTTTGCATGGGCCATGTAGCTCATGAAGTCCAGGAGCAGTGCTTATGTCATCGTCAACGTTTCACAAGTAACCCCCCTCAACCCCTCCCATTCTTAAATACCTTCCTTTTATGGGAAGCATGCCACCCGTCGAGACTGTTCTTACGCGCCTACCCTTTTTCTCGCCAACATGGCTTCTCCGTCACCTTCTTCAACTCCACCAGCCTTGACGCCGGACTACACAGGCTCAGCCTCTCCAGATTCACAAAGTCATGCAGACTCAGCATTCAAGAAAGCGCGTCGCCAAACTGCATTCTACCCCAATGTGAACTCTGCAAACAAGCCTGTCAAGCCGTTTAGCAGAAGCGCAGCCAAGCGACAGAGCGTGATGACCCTTGGAAGCATAGAGCACCTCCAGCACTATTTCACGAAGACAGGAATTGCTCCCAAGTCCAAGTGCGTATTCCTATTTCTCATCCTCATCGACTTTCTCTCATACCATGACAATCAAGTCCGCCGAAGAAGTTGAACGGTCAACTCGTCCCAGCAATTGGTGGAATATCTGCAATGAAGTCGGCGAAAGCGTCATTGGGGAGTGTATTAGAGTTCGACTTGCCCCCATCACCTACTATCCCCCAAGTTCAGCCGCCGCCTTTCCCTCCATTTGTGAAAGCATATGAAACAGACCCTGAAGCGTTCCTTCCTGGGGTCGTAGAAGACCTTATGGCTGTTGCAGACGCATGGTGCTTGTCAAGTAGTAACGACGACAACTCGAGATGCGATCCTGATCTCCTTAGCCCACACTTGTCCGGTACTCCAAGAGATCACCTCGATATTCTCAACATGCTCAAGATCACGACGCGCGCCATTCGTTCAGTACGTAACTATGTGATTGCACTGCCAGACGATTCCGCGGGAACTCTCCGAACCCAATACCGCAACAAAATCGCCGCAAATCCACCCCAACCAAAGCGGAATGCACAGCAGCAGAAAGTCCAGGCAGATCCTCTATCACTTATCCGCAAGTCTGCTTTGGAAGTTTTGGCCGCTCTTCGCGAACTGGAAGAGCGCTCGCGGGTACCTCTTTCTGACGAAGTTTATGACGCGCAAAGCGACCATGGATCCTTTTTCCTAGAGCAAAATGCTGCATCTCATTCACGTGTGGCATCTCCGGTTACTACATCAGATGCTTCCCATGATCATGACCCCGACCTTTCTATAGACCCAGACACGTCGATCTCTTTCATGCGCGTACAAGGTCGGCCCGAATCAGTTCCAGTGTGGGAGGACGACTATTACGACTCACATATGAGTGAAGAGGAACGGGAAAAGAGGGAACACTGGGACGACCGACTAGTGCTAGGCGGGGGTTGGCTATACAAACAGGACATCACGCTGGCCGACTTGGCAAAAGAGAAGGAAGTTGTGCGAAGGTATGTGGACCTGGTAGATGATGTGCTATTCGGAGAGGTAAAGGAGGGTAAAAGAGGCTGGGAACGGGAACGCGAGAAGACTGCGAAGAGAGAGAAAGAGGGTCGTGGAAAGGGCAGGCGTGTTAGTGCCGGGGATGCAGACACTTTCCGGTTTCCGTCCCAGCAGCCCTTATCATCTCGGCGGGTGTTTTCTTCTGGTCTGTTAGATTCAATGCAACGCATGACGATAATGGACGAGGACGAAGAATTGGCCTCCCTTTCGGAGGAGGAAAGCGTGGATGAGGAGGATCTGCCCGAGTGGGCTAAGCGTGAATCCTTTGCTGAACACTCATTAGGCTAGTCCTTCAGTCGATTGGTTCTCTACAAAACTAATTGCATTCCTGCAGCTCGTGTTCATGCCCTCATCCATGCCCTACTTCCAGAACACCTCCGGTCATCATTACCACCCGCCACAGATAGAAATGCGTTCCTTTTCGCGCTTTCGTCCGGCCAGCATTTGTGCATCGCATACAACACCGGCGTCCGGTGGTCACGTAAACCCTGGGGTTTCATCTCATCAGACTCCATCCATGACATTGTGGCACTGGAGGCTGCGGAAGATGAGAAAGAGAAGAGCAGAACTGGTTGGACATTCAGACGGACGGACAACCTTAGATTATGGGCTGCGTATGTTGTTGACCTCTTTTCCAAAGTTGCATCTCTTGACACTGGCCGATTCTTTTTCAGCGCACTAAAGATCCGATACCTGCTGCCAATCATCGTACCCTCAGCACCAGGCCGGACAGATCAACCGCTCAGGCCTTCACAAAACACACCGACAAACTCTCCGTCGAAGGTGCGATTCCCCACCACCGAACCCCCAATCACGTTTGATCCCCGCCTCGTTGCGCGCAAGGAAGAGGGGTGGGACACCATGCTCTCCGATGCGCTACTCAAGTGGGTGGACGTCGTCGTCGAAGAGCGCAGGGGCGAGCGGTAGCTGGCCCTTTTCGTCTCCTGCATTTACTCTACCATGTTTGATTGCATGCGTCTCTCGTTATTTGGGCTTTGCGCTGTGTTACTACATCCATCAAGAGTTCATACCATTTCACATTATTCATGCATACATACCCCCGTCGCTATCCGCTCTCTTCGCTACTTTACTGTTTACCGTGATGGCTATTTTACACAAAGTATTCCCAAAGTATGTACCTCATATATTCGACAGAGCCCATATCCAAGAATCAAGGCGCCCATCTTGCCACGCGTTGAGAAGAGAGGAATTATGAATGTGAGCAGCCTTGGAAAAGCGAGTCCTCCCGAGGGTGGGCGCTTGAGCACGGAAGTTACTTAGTAACAACTTGGTCACTCGGTATGCACTTGTTTCGCGATTCGCTACACTATTAATGCTGTGCCACTGCAGTCTGCTGACGATATTTGAAATTGAAGTACACCTTCTCGCGATACCGCACGGCACAGAAAGCGGCAGTTCAGTTCGCAAACTTTCACGCACACATCCAACCCTGGCACATACATTTGAAGTGCTGCCAATGCGTGGTCAATGTTCAACGCTCAGCACTCATCGCCCCTTGAAACGAGATACCATCCAATAACTCCCGGACTCGTCTATTCGTGAATCGTGAGGGGTGGCGAGTGTTAAAATTGGTGATTGACACTCAGGCTGTGCTGCTTCGAAGATCCGCAGGTGAGGACGTTCAACGTGTGACAGGCTGTGGATCACCTGACGCCCACGGATATGGCAGCCTTAGTTACTTCCAGTATACCATGGAGGTACGCATCATGGCCCCAGAGCTCGATAGATAGTATCCGGTCGAGTCGCGACCCGGGTCGACCCGTGTCAGGTCCTACATAGGTTGGCACAGACATCACCGTTTGGTCTTTAAGCCTCATCAGTCCTTGTTGTCATATCTCCACAGTCCATTCTTACTATGTCGAACAGTGTGCTTGGTAGTGTTGATGCAATTCTTGCTGCCTTTGCGCTCGGTTTTGCACTCAAGACTTACTTTGCCAAACCAAAGCTGTCCCAACTTGAAAGCATTCGACTTCCGCCAAGTCCGACTCTACTCCCGGTCATAGGATTCCCACTGGCAATCGATATGAATGCGCCCTGGGTTACCTACAAGGATTGGGGCAGTCAGTACGGCAAGTAGACTCACAATGCACCTGCCGTCCACACGGTTGAAATTAAATGTTTTTCAGGCGATATGCTGTATATCCGGATTTTTGGTCAAGATAACATTGTTATCAACTCTGAGAAAATCGCAAGAGATCTCCTGGAACATCGATCACAGAACTACTCTGACCGCCCAGAGAACCCAATGAATGAACTGTATGTTCTGTTGAATGACCGAGCATTTTCGCCGTCACTTATGACTGCCATGAATTATTAGATTTGGCCTTGACTATATGACTGTGCTCGTGGGATACAATAGCAAATGGCGGCTTCATCGGAAAATTCTTCAACAGTCTTTCCGACAACATGCAGCACTGGGATTTCGGCCCATGCAAGAGGCAAAAACTCACGAACTTCTATTGAACCTGTTGGAGGACCCTGTGGACTACCCGAAGCATCTTGAAACGTGAGTGGATTTCTTGGTGCTACTTGCCGTTGATATTGAATGGATCTTTTGTTAGGCATTCGGGTGCAATTATCATGTCTGCTGTGTACTCGTATGGAGCAGCGCGTCGTGATGACCACATGATCAACACTGTCAAGATGTCCATAGATGTACTGAAAGACGTGAATATGGTGTTGCTTGGTATTTTTAATATCTTTCCATCCCGTTGGTCCCATCATCCACAACATCGAGTGGTTGTTTACCATCTAATGTGCAGTTTTCCGCCTCCCGTCTTGGCTGCCTGGCATGAGTCCCAAGAGACTCGCGCATTTATCCAAGAAATTGTCAGCGGACCTCATGGACACTCCATTTACGTATACGGAGTGCGGTCTCGTAAGTGTAACACGCTGTGGAGTACTTTGTTCACAAGAATCTGTCAGGCTACGGGATCCATCTCTCCTTGTTTGGTTGCTGACCATTTGCTAGAGCTCGATGAAAGTGACAGCGATTTAGTCCGGCAGAAGAAAGCGGTACAGGAATCTGCAGCGACAGCTTGTGTGGGTGAGTATATATCATTCGATGGAGTCTTATCGGACTGATGAGATCGTCTTGTGGACAGCTGGCACTGAGACGGTAGGCATGAAGTAGTCAGTGATTTGGTTCTATGCTGACCAGTACTAGACAGCCAATGTGTTGATGAATTTCATTCTTGCAATGATTCTGCAGCCAGATATACAAGAGAAAGCGCACGATCTTATTGAAAGCGTAGTTGGCAAGCAGAGACTGCCGACGTTCGAGGATCGCCTATCCTTACCCTATGTTGACGCCATTGTACGCGAGTGCCTGCGATGGCACCCAGTGACTCCTCTGGGTACGTCGCACCCCCAGCATGACACAAATCTATATTAGTGATGAATCACAGGAATCATGCATGCTGCTGTCGATAGCGACGTTTACAATGGTTACTACATACCTGGAGGTATGCGAGTTTCTTCACCTGCTTGAGTTCATGTTGATTCGCATGACAGGTTCTGTAGTCACCCCGAATATTTGGTACAGATGATAATTATTCGTTCTTGGGTTTCGCAACTTAATCATCCTCAGGGCGATGTGCCAAAATGAAGAAAAATACCCAAATGCGTCCGAGTTCAAGCCCGAGCGCTTCCTGAGCTCAGACGGCACTCTAACAGACGATACCGTGAATTTCGTGTGGGGATTTGGACGGCGGGTATGCCCTGGTCGCCATCTAGCGGAAGCTTCGTTATGGTCTGCAATTGCCTGCTTGCTTGCGATTTTCAAATTTTCCAAGGCTAAAGATGAGACTGGCAGAGACATTGAGATTGAGCCGCGGTGGCTTGGAGGGTTCACTGTGTAGGTGGTACTTGGTAGAGTTTCCGTGGAGAGATACTGATTTAACACTCTAGGGGTCCTCTGCCATTCCCTTGCAGTATCACTCCGCGGAATGCAGAAATGGATGTCACGGGCTTGCACGATTTGATTAGAGCTGTTTAGCTTTAGTCTGCAAATCAATTTCGCCATGGGATGGGTACATATAAGTATGTACTTTTACCTATTAGTCAAGTGCTAGCGTTTGGGATGAAATTGCTCATTGACAAGTCGATGGTGCTTATTGCGGATACACTGGGCGCCATCATCTTGAGCCTGTTTTTGGACGCGTGTGCACGTGGGGTTTTCCGGCACTTGGGAGAAGAAAGTATAAGTACTCCGCCTCGGCATCCGAGTCATCATCACCAGAGTCAGTGATGTTGCTACTGCGTGAGTACTTCGTCACCTCCGAACTGTTGTCATTGTTGTCTGGCCCGTCACTGTCGGGAATTCGAGCACGCTTGTTGCCTCGATCATTTTTGGTGCTCCCGGAACCTGATCGCTGCCTTCGATTATTTGTATTGTCGATATCTAAACCCAGGGCATTGTTGAAAAGATTGAATACATCTTCATTGTGGCTCGAT
>PVYJ01006234.1:0-15742 GCA_002995095.1 Rhizopogon sp. AM-2018a | reverse complement strand
GGACCAATCCCAGCCACAACCTCGAAGAGTGCACGCCAAATCAAACGCGTCAAGGACGATATTTTTCTTTGGTGCATCTGTTGAAGATGGCTGATCTACGGCTCGAGTGGCTTGATCATGGCGAATGAAGGGTTTCGTCTGTATCGTCCATTGCAGGGTACGTATCGCAATGATAAACATGGACAGCTACAGGAGGAGGTTAACACTGTAGTGTAGCGGCTGATGTGGGTACGAGGAGGAGAACTGACCTGAAGGTCAATATTAAAGAACTTGAGTTTTGGATCGCCCCTTGACATATCTAGCGCCCCCGCTGCACGAAATGCAAGGAATGCCGTGATAGGCCATAAGGCAACGCGAATTGGTTGTGTCCGAGGTAGCAGGACAAGAAGAGCTGCGGTAAAGTAGCATATGACTGGGGGAAGGACATTGGAAACGAAATTCTCAGCCGTGAGCGGTGCCCTAGATGTGGTGGGACGTAGATAGTCTGGCAAGGATAACATCGCGGTCGTCACGGAGAACTAGTATGAGGGTCGAAGGATAACCAGCCGCCAGCAAGCTGCGTAATAGGCCCGATCAGAAAAGAAAAGAACCGCTTTTCATTTTGTAAGGCGGGTCTTGCGCGCCTATGTTACTTCATTGCAGCCCCCATAGAAGAAACGCAGGGCTTCCATGTTCCGAGCCATAGTCTGACCTTTTGCAATTTGCAGTCGTCGGGGGAGACTCAATAACGACTAAAATAAGTTGTACAACTTCAACTTGACTTGAAGGATAGGCGCTATGGCGCCGGCCCGGGTATTCAAATATAGCCCAGACTACATCATGATATGCTCAGGCTCGAAGGTCCAGGCTACCACTAGATGGCACTAGTAAGTACTCCAACATTGACTTTTGTAGAACTTTGCCTCGTGTTGGCCGCGTTTCCCTCATGATATCAGGAGGCTACCTAGTAGACGCGAGACTAGCACACTCTCTTCTTATCCTCTCATCGCTCGCTTCCTATGGTCAAAATTTGTGCGCGGTTGGAAGCCCATGGGGCTTGTACCGATCCATTATGCACAGAATACCACCAAGTCCACATTTGCGAGCTATGTGGTGTGTTCTGTGCGTCAACTAAATGGTACGAAGCGCATCTCGCTGGAAAAAACCATCGCCGTAGGCTGGGTGGCTTCGATGGGCGCCAGTACCAATGCACTGTTTGTGACACTCAAATTTCCGGCCAGAGGTCTTGGGTCCAACATGTCAAAGGAAAGCAACATTGCAGAAATGCTGAGATCAGTGGCTTGTCGGCTGATGTCGCTCCCGTTATTCCTGACGCACTTCCTGGCAAGTTATTCTGCGGCGTCTGTGAAAAATACATCCCAAATGCGCTGTGGGCCTCCCATCCGCAATCCCCGGAACATCGCAGGAAGGAAGGCTACACTGCCTTTAAAATAGCCCTAGAAGAAGCTGAGAAGGACAAACATGGTGTTGTTCTATCAGAAGGACTAGATTTTGGAATCGTGGAAAGTGCAGACGCTGCGCGGGGAGTATCCCGAACTCTGACTATAGAGACCACGGTTCCCTCATCGCGAATCACTATCAAGAATGTATCTTTGTCTTCCTTGTTCACGGGCACGCAATCTCCGTGAGCTCTTTGCCTCTTTTTTTGTTCAATTACCAATGACTTCATTGGTAGATTTGTCGTCACGACTGCAGTGGAAGGATCAGTATTGGTATATCGTCGCCCTACTACTATCGGGGTACGGTTCTCGACACCTCACTCTGGGCGCATGGATGATCGCCTTGAAATCATCTTCGAAGACACAGCGCTGCGTGTAACCTTCGTCGTCGCGAGAGTCCTAAAGGCCATCGTGGGTAGCCAGGCCGATTACGCCTTACTGAAACCAACTGCTCCCTTCCAACCTCGCCGACGAATTCTCGCGCAGCCTGTGACGGAGGTAGTGCCAGGCATCCCTCCACCTTCCAACAATGCCATACCATACAGCATCAAATTGCCTGTAGCGAAGCTGTCAGAGTCACTCTCAGTTGCATTGTCAGAAACGTCATCTCGAAAAGCGACGGACCTAGTCAGGAGAGTGTTCCTTCCAAAGGTTTTGGATTCTTCAACGTATTCGCGCTATTTCAAAACACTGCTTTGGGCAGAGGAATACCGCATGGAGTGAGTAGTGGTGCATACCATTCATATATGTTCTTACGAGTCTCTAAGGCGTGATTTGGAACATTATGACATCCCTGACGCTCAGCTAGAGCGTCACGGACAGTATTACCAGTGAGCATATTTATGATTCTGAATTGTTTTCTTACTCGTCTTTTTGTGTCGACTGCAGTTTGACCGTCCCCGGTTTGGCGGAAAAACGCCCAAGTGTTTTAGTTGGTTTGGGCATCTACTGATTTTTCTTCTGCCTTTATTCACTTGTACTCTCAGGGGATCATTTTCTTGTCCAACGTCACGGAGCTGTCGAAGGACATTGGTACGAAGGCCACGTCCATTTTGTTCGACAGGCCTCCGTTGGGTTGCGTTTCGACGGGTCTTTTCGTGGCTGGTCTGCACAACAACGATATACCGTACGCTTCAAACTCAATCGCATTCCAATGCGACGTCAGCACCAGGCGCTGGACACGGCATTTGCATCTGATAAGTTTTTGTTCCCTCAAAGAGCGCACATTTTACGGCTTGTTGCTCGTCCCGGAGTGATTCCCATCAAGCCATTCAATCCATTGATCGCCACAAACCCACCTCAGCTTCAAGCCGTAACATCTATCGTTCTGCAGCAACCGGGTTCAGCTCCGTTTGCTGTTTTTGGTCCCCCAGGTACTGGCAAGACTATAACAATTGTGGAAGCTATGAAACAATTGCTGAAGAATAAACCTAATACACGCATTCTTGCCACGGCACCCAGTAACTCCGCTGCTGACCTCCTTGCATCCCGACTCGCGTCTACCCTCAGACCCGACGAACTTTTTAGACTTTATGCACCCTCAAGGCACCTTGACCAGGTTGGAGATGAGTTGCAGCCCTACACACACAGAAAGACGCTAGAAGGGCAACACGGCTACTTCTCTGTTCCGCCTCTTGCGACCTTCAAGCGCTACAAAGTGGTCGTGTGTACATGTGTCTCTGCATCTATTCCATATGGCATTGGCATCCCCCGAGGACATTTCACGCATATTGTCGTCGATGAAGCGGGTCAGGCGACGGAACCGGAAGTCATGATCGGCATCAAGACGATGGCTGACAATGCGACAAACATCATTTTGGCGGGAGACCCGAAGCAGTTGGGACCTATTATCCGCTCGAGCATTGCAAGGGAGCTTGGGCTGGAGCAAAGCTATCTCGAGCGCCTGATGTCGATGGACGCGTATGAAGCTCAAAGCGGTCATGGCCTCAGGTGAGAAAGCCCACATCGCTTCATTCACGTTACTGACAATAAACAGCGTCGTGAAGCTGGTGAAGAACTTCCGGTCGCATCCTGCAATCTTGAAGTTCCCGAATGAGCGATTCTACGCGAATGATCTTGAATCGTGTGGCAGCAAGAATGTCATATGCGCTTTCGAAAACTGGAGCAAGCTACCCTCGAGAAAATTCCCGATTATCTTTCACTCGATATCTGGCAAGGATGATCGCGAGGCGTCGTCGCCCTCGTTTTTCAACATCGATGAGGTTACTCAGGTTCGCAAATACATACAGCTCCTCCGAGATGATAGACAGATCAGAGTTTGTAAGTGAATGCGCAAATTGAATGTCGTTTACACTGACAACGCAACAGCCCATACTGAGATTGGTGTGATTGCTCCCTATCACGCTCAGTGCGTCAAGATCCGCAAGGCGCTCAGTGGTGTAGCTGACGAGGTCAAGGTCGGCAGTGTGGAAGAGTTCCAAGGCCAGGTGAGCGAATTTCAAAGTGTGCATTGCTCTGGGGCTAACCTCAGCAACTAGGAACGAAGAGTCATCATTATTTCGACGGTCAGGAGTAGTCGAGAATTTGTGGATTTTGATCTCAGACACACTCTTGGCTTTGTTGCGAACCCGAGACGCTTCAATGGTCGGTCGATGGTGGCTTGTTGCATAAATAATGCTCATGATATATTTTTAGTCGCTGTGACTCGAGCGCAAGCTCTGCTCGTCGTGATCGGAGATCCCAATGTTTTATCCCTGGATCCGCTTTGGCGGTCGTTCCTGAACTATGTTCACTTGAATGGGGGGTGGGCTGGTCCTAAGCCGACGTGGGACACGACTGAAACTGTCGATGAGAGTGGGGAATATGATCAGCTTATTCGAGCTGCTGCGCTGACGGATATGAATCTTCTTGCTCGGAGGATTGAGTGGGCTGTGGGGGAGAGTGTGAAGACTGGTGGAACCAATGAAGGTGATGATGACGATGATGACGATGCAAACGCTGACAGGCCATGGAGGGAGCTTGAGTAGGCTGTCTTGATGGTTCATAACAATAGCTGTAATCTCTGGGTATTATGCATGTAATTTGTGTGCAGATTAGTTGCAGTGCCTTGCTGCGGCGGTACAAGATCCAAATTGGGCATTGCGTGCAGCCAGCCGGCGTCGTGGTAAGACGCTTATTTACATAAATTCCTCACCATCGACCATTTTCTTTGAAGCCAGGCAGGGCCTCTTGCAAATTCGTCTGTCGGTTTCAGGTTCTTCTGGCACATTTACATTATGGTCGAGGACAAGTACATAGGGTTGGCTCTGGCAGTCTCAAGTTCACTAGCCATTGGAACCAGTTTCATCATCACAAAGAAGGTTGTCCACCTCGAGCTTGATTGCATTTCTCCGAAACTTAGTGCTCTTGATCGCAGGGACTTACTGACGCAGGAGCACGAAATCCTTCATATTCATCTGCCTCCGAAGATTATGCTTACCTCCGGAATCCAATATGGTGGGCTGGAATCTCGACTCGTGAGTTCTTCCCAGTTGGGCCGAAATATTCGTTTCATCTCATTTGTTGTATAGTGGTGCTTGGAGAAGGTGACATTCGTCTCTTGACCTTTTGTCCAGTTGATACTGAAGTCTGCAGTCGCAAATTTCGCTGCTTACACCTTTGCTCCCCCAATATTGGTGACACCATTAGGCGCACTTAGCGTGCTGATCGGGTAAGCATGCCATAGGTGATTCAGCCCGTTAGCTCATGTTATGCAGTGCCATTTTGGCGTCCTTCCTACTCAACGAGGAGCTTGGGCACCTAGGGCGGACAGGATGCGCGCTTTGTCTTATCGGGTCTTTGATCATTGTTCTCCATGCACCACCAGACAAAGAGGTTCAGACCGTAGACGAGATTTTGAACTATGCCATACAGCCCGGTGAGTCCGACTGTACTCACACTGGTGCGATGACGCTGACTGGTTTGAAGGATTCATGCTCTATTGTTTCACCGTCTTCATCTTCACGATAGTCATGATATTTGGCGTTGCTCCACGCTACGGGCGATCCAACCCTCTCGTTTACATATCCATATGCTCCTTAGTCGGTTCCGTGTCTATCATGGCTATCAAGGGCTTTGGCGTAGCCGTTAAACTTACATTTGGCGGGAACAACCAGTTCACACATCCAAGCACATATGCATTCGGCATAGTTGTTGTTGGGTGCATCCTTGTGCAGATGAACTTCTTCAATAAAGCATTGGATACATTCTCTACCAATGTGTACGTCTTCTTGCACGTCGTTTTTGGTAATCGCTCACCATTTACAGTGTAAACCCCATGTACTACGTCGGGTTTTCCACAGCAACGATAGTGGCTTCCCTTATCCTCTTCCAAGGATTTAATACGACGGATGGTACAAACACCGTTACACTCCTCGCCGGCTTCATTGTTACCTTCCTTGGCGTTCACCTCTTGAATCTCTCACGAAAACCTGAAACACCGAATATGCCCGGACACTCTACTCTAGAAAGCGGTCTCATGAATCCTCGTATCAGCCTGCAGGGCCGCATGTCTCTCGATGGGTGGGCTGGCGTATCTGACATACGACCAGATGGCGCTCTGCAGTCCTCTGGCCACGGCCGTCGTTCTTCACTCTATCGGGCACAGAGCACTGCCTTGTTCAACGCCTTTGAGGAGGAGGAGACTACCAATAACATGCCGTTATCCAAGTTGCGAGAGAGCGAAGAAGAGTACGATTATGATAGTGACGTAGATGAACGGACTCGATTGCATTCGGAGCACACCAGTGACTCTCGAAGTCATAGCAATTCCCCGGTGCTGCAGGGCAGCGCAAGGAACTCTCCCCGACCATGATAAAATTACTATACCCTTTCAATGGACTATTCGTTGTCATAATAGATTTTGTTGCATTTCAACATTAATATGGAGTGGTCGTAAAACTGACACGTTGTAAGCGCTCAAGCACTCGAACCACTTCCAGGCTTTGTTCAAGTTGCCAATTGGAAATTGAACTTTCCAAATTGCAGAGCATGTGTGGACTCGGACGTCACGTTAGTGGGTATCGAATAAGAAATCGATATCATCATCTTCGGAGCCTTCTGACTGCCCGATTCTCCTCTACAACTACTATGGGCGTAAGTGCAACTGGCACTGTCGACACTACCACGCGACTAGCGAAGTTACGGAAGCTGCTGAAGAATCCGGAGAACAACGTGAAGGCTTTCGTCGTTCCCAGCGAGGACCAGCGTATGCATACCTCTACGACAAAAGTTCAGAAACAATACTGAATCATTCCACTCTGAAGATTTTAGCGAGTATCCGGCATACTCAGATGAACGTAGGGCATTCATTTCAGGCTTTAATGGTTCAGCCGGTGAGCCCATTCACTATGATCTGTTAGTAGTATGTCGATAATCGGTTATCCCTTATGCAGGGTGTGCCATCGTTACCCTTGGGGGTGCTTTCCTCTTCACAGATGGTCGATACTTCTTACAAGCTTCCCAGCAACTTGACAGGTACGGTACTGTTTAGGTCACCTCATTATACGAGTCCTCACGAGATCTTTCCTCAGCAACTGGAAGTTGATGAAACAGGGCTTGCCAGGTATACTTATTCACACACGTTGCTGTCTTTGGGCTGACTTGTAGAGGAAGATGTGCCTACTTGGCAGGAATTTCTCTCTAAAGTTGATCTTTCCTTGTCCTTCCGGGACCCTGTACTGACTGAACGCGATGGCAGCACCTCGAGCAAGGGACCCGGATTGGCATCGACCCAACGTTGATTTCAGCTGGTAAGTGTGTCATCACCTCACTCTGTCGTCCAACTAACGCGATGGCAGCGGACGCTGAAAGTCTCCAGGTATCTCTCGAGCCTAGAAACTCCGAGCTTGTATCTCTCCAGCAAAACCCTGTCGATATTGTCTGGGGTAAAGACCGACCCATACGTCCTCGCAACAAAGTCTTTCCTCTAGACGTCAAATACGCTGGTCAGCATGGCATGTCCCTTGCATATCTCGAGACTGACATTTCATGCAGGGGAGACATTCCAGAGCAAGTTAGGGCGCTTACGTGAAGAGATCCAGAAGAAAAATGCCGTTGCTTCGGTCGTTACCCTTCTTGACGAAGTCGCATGGCTTTTCAACCTTCGTGGCACAGATATTGACTTTAACCCCGGTAATTCCAGGCACACTCTTTGCCAATTTAGTGTCTCAACGTCCTCTAGTCTTCTTTGCCTATGCGGTCGTGACACCAACGGAGGCATTGCTCTTTATCAATGATGTTCAGGTCCAAGACGATGTCAAGGCGTTCCTTGGTTCCGACGTTCAGATCCGTCCATATGAGTCTTTCCTATCTTCTTTGAAGCAGCTCACTACGTCACTTGGAGCCAGCAACGAGAAAGTGGGTCATTCCATGCATATCCAAAAGCCTTTCTGATGTTTCTGATGTAGCCCATGTTACTGGGCGATAAGACTAGTTTAGCTGTGGTTGAAGCAATTGGAGAAGTACGACACTTCGCGATAATCATTGGTTGTGCTCTAACTGAATACAGGGGAATGTTGTTCTCGTTCCGTCACCGGTAGCTGCCATGAAGGCGATCAAGAATGAGACGGAGATCGAAGGTTTTCGACAATGCCACATCCGTGATGGTGCCGCCCTGACACGTTATTTCGCCTGGTTGGAGGAACAACTCAGTAACGGTGTTGAACTGAACGAGAGCCAGGCCGCAGATAAGCTCAAAGAATTCAGATCGTCAGTGCGGAGTTGTATTTCATTCTTGCAACTCACGTCTTAGCAGTGAACTCGACTTGTTCCGTGGGCTGTCATTCACAACCATTTCATCCACTGGACCCAATGCTGGTGCGTAAACACTGGCTGGTGAGAGTAAACACATGTTGATTGTCGTTCAGCCATCATACATTATTCACCGGACTCTGCTGACTGCGCAATCGTCAGAAAGGATCAGGTACTACTACTTTCCGCACTGCGGCCAATCAGACTCATATAGAAGATTAGATATATTTATGTGATTCTGGAGGTAAAATACTCCCTGTTCATGACGATACCCCTTTTTACCACGCACACAACCAGGACAATACCTTGACGGAACGACCGATGTAACCCGGACATTGGTGAGCAGATTTACTGATGAGATGGTGAAGGGTTTTCATCTCAATCATTCCTCACAGCATTTTGGCGCTCCTACTGACGAGGAGAAACGAGCTTTCACGCGTGTTTTGCAGGGACATATCTCAATTGATACTGCCGTTTTCCCAACCGGCACAACGGGCGCGTTGCTTCTTAGTTCCTTCCATTCGATCTAACGATATGTCGATTAGGTTACCTTCTGTAAATAAGCTGCTTGAGGCACTGCCGGACTCAATTGCTGATGCTAATTTGTACCTCAGCGACGCATTTGCAAGACGACCTCTATGGCAAGAGGGATGGGGTAAGCATTTCCCTCACTAGCTCCTGACTAAATTGAAATTTGAATGTGTCTTTACAGATTACAGGTGGCTCCCCATTGCTGAATAACTGCTGTTCCGCTTTTCATGATGTTCGCATGTAGACACGGTACTGGCCATGGCATCGGCCACTTCCTCAACGTTCATGAAGGTAAGATGCTTTTATTTAGAGAACTCATGATGTTAATTGCGCTGTAAAGGCCCACAAGGCATCGGTACCCGTATAGGTAGGCTTCATGGTATGCTCCCTGATTCTCCTGCTTATGCATACCTGCAGGGTACAATAGCACTCCTCTGAAAGCGGGCATGACCCTGTCGAATGGTAAGTTGAGCGAGCCACCATGCACCAAGCAAAAAACGAACCGATGTTTGTGTTAGAACCGGGCTACTATGCCGATGGACGCTATGGAATCCGCATTGAGAGCATCGTTATCGTTCGAGAGGCGAAAACACCCAACAACTTCGGGAATGGATACCTCTGTTTCGAACATGTGACGATGGTGAGTGCCCCGGGATAAGATTAGTTGGGGGTTTCGGCAAGCTAACGGTGTAGTAGTGTCCCATCCAGAAGAAGCTAATCGATTTCTCCTTGCTAAATACGCAAGAAAAGGAGTGGCTAGACGCCTATCATGCGGAGACGCTGGAGAAGGTCGGACCTTTACTCCGCAACGACCCACGCGCTCTTCAGTGGCTAGAAAGGGAGTGTTCGCCTGTGTAGTAAATCTCCCTAGATTCCAGGCATTCCGGGGGGGCGATCTGCAGATCGGCGTTTTCATGAACTACAAAGCCCGTGAGATCGGCATTTAGGGAACACATATTGCGTATCCTACAATGACATGCATACGAGGAATGGTAGCACAGAAGTTGTACAGAAGGAGCAAATATGTTTGCCCCGACGAAGTAATCAAGTATGCGGAGTGCGTGGTAACAATGGGGCAGATCCGTTAAAATCCAGGTGCCATACATAACAAAGGACTAATCAATGGATTAACACATGAAATCGCGGAAGGAAATGAGATGCGATGAGTGGAGGGTGCAATCTCCTGAACTATGTGCTACAGCTGGCGAGAAAATAGATGATGCTCTTCCAGAGCAGGCACAATGGTGGATGAAGCGAGAGAATATAATGTGGACTCGAGAACGTCAACAGGCGTAAAGGCGGGAACTGTTGTGTTGGTGAAGGGAGATCATGTATATGGTCGTGTTGCGAGGAATCATGGTATCCGGATGGAGTGTGCGTGATGTCGTGTTGAGCGTACTGAAGCAAACGGAGGAACCTTCTAGAGTCCTGGTCGATAAGATCGAGATAATCTCAAAGCGCCACTATAGTAGCCTGGATTGTTTGAGGTGCCTGCGCACAACCATATCCCGCACTGGTGAAATGTCAACATATGCAATTGGAAGCAATGCTTCCGGACTTACCGCTGGCGAGAATACCAGCCGTCGTAGTCGTGTCCTGGATTACAGAGTTTCAGGGACCAGGATAGACGAAGATGAATGGGCATACCGTGACAGTCGTGCAAAATCCATAAAATTTCCGTGGAAGCGGCGAGTATTCTCGATGTATCGCGCTAAACTTGCTTCTGAAGTCTGCGACAAAGATTAGCAACTGAGCGAAGTAGAAACAAGTCAGCATGCTAACATTTTGAAGCCGTCTCCATATCATTAGGGCGGTCTCCGTAGCTGCGAACGTATTTTGATAGTCTTATACCTGATGAGAGTTTTGCATCGAGTATGTCGCATTTGTTCAAGAACAGAACAAGATCGACGTTTGCAAGCAGTTTGTTTGAACAGACAGCTTTCCACAACAGCACGCTGTCCTCCTGTCAGAAGTAGTTAGCTCAAAGAGAACTATAGTTTGACAGGTGACTAACAAGGCGGTTCACGCTACGATCTTCGGAAAGGACTTGATCGAAGCTGGATATTGGTGCCAGGAAGATGATAGCATCGACTAAGCGTCAAAAGAATTAAGCATGCTGTAAATGAGAAAAGCCGAGACCACGAACCATCGTCAAAGAAGGGTACCCATGTTGCTGGAAGATTGTAATCAACGATCAGCTTATCACAGCAGACGAATAAATATCTCACCTCTCTGAAAAAGGATAACGTGTCGGGAAGACTGAACGTGTGATGAGAGAATAATAGAGTACGTACCTGCGACCGAGAACCACCAACATCAATTATCCTCCATTCGGTACCACTTTCACGACCAGCCACGGCTTCCATTTCGCACCGATACTCCGAGACGCCGACTGTCTTCAGGCGCGCTCGAAGTACGTCGTCTAACCAACAATAAGCTCAGGTGCTCTGATTATAAAGCAGAATGATATTTACCATCACTCGGGGTGTAATTTAAGGCTGTGACCCGATCTAGGTCATTCAGGAAGCTAAAAAGAAGACGTTTCAAGCCAAACTGGTCTAGATTGAAGTTTGAAGGCTCACAAGCCTGAGGATTCTTCGAGGCGAATTTTTCTCCGCCGCAGAACCTCCCGAACAAGCTTGTCGTTCCAGAGTGCCATAATGTCATAGCTGGATGAGTTAAGAACTTCTTGCGCTTCGTCCCGGGTATGCATTCCTGTATCCCCTAGTGAGACTGGGCGACCACGTGTAACCTTTGCTAGCGCTCCCTTCCAGGTCGCTCCGGGGCGCACAAAGACTTCTTGAGTTCTCCATGAATGCTCGTAATTTCGGCTGCGATGAGAGTGGTATGCACTAAGAGGACTGCTTCCAATGACGGAAGCGGCCTCATCTTCGTTCGGAGGAATAAGTTTTGCTATGAGAAGTGCCTCAATATGACGCAATGGGGTAAGGCGCATCTGCAACATCTCGAGTTCGTGGGGTAAATTGGATGTACCGTCATCGCTGTCTTCACCTCCACTATCAATTGGAGGGAGTCGAAGATTGGATAATACGTCGAGGATTGTGCGGACAGACCGGACAATGTTTAGCTGAATAACGCTGCGCCAGAGTATGCGCTCCTCATGAAATGCAGTCGGAGTGTAGAGTCTTTGGAAGTCTACGGAGAATGACGCTCAGTGTCTGAACGAACATTAACAAGTAGACCTACGTCTTAGTGTCGTTGATTTGCCTGCCATGCAATTATTAATTTGACATAAAGCACCGAAGTCAGAAGTCATACCTGATTCACTTTGGCCCAACAACAATAGCCTGACAATACCCTTCTTCTTCTGCGCCTGCTTCTCCGCTCTTATTGAATCATCAATTGCCTGGCTCACCCGACGTGCCTCAGCCTCTTGAGCTTGCCTGATAACACGATCCTCTTCTGTCTCGTCTACTGGTGGTCTGAGAGCTTCGTCTAGAGGGTCAAAGTCGTGTGGAAATTTGGTGACTGCCCCGGTCATGGCGAACTACTTCAGATGCCAGGCTATGGAAGATAGAAACAGAGAGTTGGGTCTGAACAAAACTGGGTCCGGCAGCAATGCAGTAATAATTTGCCAGGCACCAAACGTACTTGACAAAATATAGCCCTCTTGGCAGTGGTTGACGCCCAACTCCAAGGTTTGCCAGCACCGTCCATTATGTGGGTTCGTGCTTCACAATTATAGTCTACTGATCGAGGCATCACCAGGTGCCTTGTTGCTCAGCTGATTTGAACAACGCCATGGGGGTTGAACACACGTGAGCATGTTCCTCTCTACCACTATCGCGGCATTACCATCAACGCATCACGGCCATGCCCTTTCCTGCCTTTTCATATCCGGGTTTGACTAGTCACTTGTTCCTCACCTTATCGGATCATGCTGCTCTCGCAGAATATCCACACTCCTGTGCGACAACCTAGCACACGTACTTGCAAATCCCTGGCTTTCATATGGCTCAACTGATAATGCACCCAAAAATCTCCTGTCTATCCGTGAGTACTTTCTGACCGACGCACGCTTTTTGCTAGCCTTGCTGTACCTGATCAACCTAGATCACCCTCCAGGAATAGTTCATGTCCGAACGTGAGGCAGATACTTAAGGCACATGGGCCTCAGAAGCATTCTTTGGCAATGGCATAACCCTGGCATACTCAGTTGCTGATACGGCTCATCTCAACGTTGGAAAACACACCACGCCCAAGTAGGCTTTGGCAGTGCGGGTGCCGCGAACGTGCCACGACGTTAGAAAGTGAAAGCTGAACCACTATCTCACAGCCCAGGCTCTTGTAGAGCGGACATTCCTTCATTACTCCGGTTCCTGAACGTGGGTAAAGCTTGACTCAGGATTTCGATAGGAGCCCTGTCCCGAAAGTTTCCGTGAGTTAGGGCCGCTTGAGGACTCCTTTTTTGGTCGGATTACCTCTCGAAGCAAGGACGAAGATAGCCTCGATAGAGTATGTGACTAACCATTCTGTCTCTCTCAAGTATATCCAACGCTAGTTGTTCCTGTAGGTCCCGCAGCTGTAAAGAGCCCGTTCCTAAGCCTCTTCATCCCCGCCAGTCTTGCCAAGTACGAACCAGTCGATATTTTCCCCGCGTTCCGGACCGGAATTTGTGGGATTCCAATTGAAGCAACCCTTGACCGCCCAGGACCGCCCTTGGCGTCAGTTCTGAGGACTCAGGGCGTAGGTCCTGATTAACTTCGTTTCGATGGCGATCCAGCCCCTTTCCATCCCTCCTTGATTCAACTTCTGCGTCGTATAGTGATCAACACGATCGTTCGCAGTGTGGCTTTAAATAATCCTCGGAGAACCATCGGCGCTTTATCGCACCTCTGGACGTTATATTAAGCGTTCAGGCCACATTGCTATGTCGTGGGACCTACAATTGGATTGGCGTCATTTTCAAGTATTCTGAAAGGTTCTTGCAGCAGTCTGCGGCAACTATAGTGGCGCAACTTTGCGCGACTCGGTATATCGAGTGCCTTCCGATAGCACCTACTTCTACATGTTGCCGGCGGTTATCTTTCCGTTCTTGGCGAAAATTCCGATGTTCTGATCAGAAATTGCATTTTCGCACCTTACCACGGGTTTCAAGGCGGCGAGTAGCAAACTAGCCTACTTAGATTGTAAATCTAGGTACTGTACAATGAAACATGAAACACCCACTCCATGTTCCTTCTGAGCTTATCGTTAACCGATGTTTCAGGGACGCTTCATTATCTGCATACGTACAGTCCCTGACGCCTCGGATCGGTTAAAAGCGGATGAGTTCGACCTTCCATCAAACAGTGACCGGTGAAGCCGTATTTGACTTGTAAGCCAAGTTCCACCTGCATTGGTTCCCTGCAGGCACGTGTCGCATTCTGATGAAAGCGTGAAGGGCATATCCTTGACTGACACGGGAATCTACTCACGGCTCAATGTCATGGTGAAAGGAGATGTGTCGCTGAAGTAGTGATCTCAGAATAGACACAGCACTTTGCAGCAGCTGCAGCACATGTCTTGCGTGTACTTAATTTAATTTACCCTTATCATGCTCTTGAAGCCCTGTGCAAAAGCTGCGTAGCTCTGAGAATGTGCTTGTCGTTCCGCAGCAGCAATGGCTTATAGCGGCTGGCGCCGAGCTGCGCCAGGGTCACATAACCCTAAGACACTTATGTTTGGTAAATTGGTAGCATCTACACTAATAAAGTATAGCCGCATATCGATGACTCAAACGAGGAAATACTTAGAATAGGTCAAGGAAATCCCATATTGGCAGCAGGTAGAGTAAAATGCAAATAAGTGTACATAAGACACAGTGATTGAGGTTACAGCGAGAATGTGACGTGCGCAATGAATCAAACAACTTGCAGGAATGAGACAAGGAAAGGTTAAAAATGTAAGTAGAATATGTCATTTACCTCAAGTTATACTGACAACATATATTCATTTGCAAAGTCTGCACGTAGTACCTGCGATCCTTGCGAGAACAATCTATGGTCCACCGCCGACTCGGAAGTGCATGAACGAGTGCAAAGGGATATGGAATATAGGTGGATGGTGGAACTTCCCGCAGCGGCAGGTGCCAGATTTTTATTAAAAACTATTTGAAGGCTACTTCTCGTCAATGTACAGAAAAGGATTTTCATGGGAGCGGTCGACGTGTCGGTTCGCGTTCATTAGGCCATACGGGAAATGAGATTAGGCTGGGCCCAGGGGTAGGAACAAGCTAGGGTGTGGAAAGGCTTGAAATGAGAGTGGAGTGTGTGTTCTGTTTTGGCTTGTCCTCGAACCTGGCCCTATCTTGTAAGCCAGCTAAGTCACTACATACTTATCCTGGGATCTGCAGCCTCTGTGATGCAAACAAAGTGGCCCAACCTCAATAATCAGTCACTCTCTGTACCCCCACATGCGTTGAGCTCCACTTTTAGAATGTCAGATTATCTCTCTTCCAATCCCATGTCGTGTGGCAGCTGACCAGCCCCTCCAGGTCGTTGTATGCTGGTGTGAAACCATCTACAATGACCTGTTGTGTAATTGGCCGCCCCTCGCTCCATTCGTGACCACCCCGAATATATATTGTTCTTCAGATTGGCTTCTAAATTATTGGGGTTGTCAGCATCAACTTGTCTCGATTGGATGATGGCTCAGGGAAAAAATGGTGACAGTGAGACATTGTCGAGACCAGCCAGACTCGAAGGCTATTAGGACCATCTGCAAATGAGACCGTTACTGGTATATTACAAGGCTTGAGCCCCAATCAAAATCGACATTGACTGATCAGGTCACAGGAAACAGCACCACAGCACTGGTGATTGGCCGCATGAGGCAGTGATAGGTTCCAGGAGATGAGGAACAACGCCTTCATGTAGCGGATGCACTTTGGGTGCGCTCGTCATTGATACCGATAAGTTATCGTTCGAGTTCCTGAGTAGGTCAATGTAACTTAACAAGTGTCACAGAGGGCGCACGGCAAATTCCACATATTGTGTGACACGTGATATGTTCTTTTTTTT
>PVYJ01006232.1:5808-30212 GCA_002995095.1 Rhizopogon sp. AM-2018a | reverse complement strand
AGCGCAGAAAATTCGCACAAGATCTGATCGAGTTCGATCGCAAGCACTCCTCCTTGTTTACAGGAAAGCAAAGAATCGCAGATAACGACGACGGCTTATCACATGAAGAATTCCGAAGGTCTGTCATGGGGAAATCCTCTGAACTACCTTGGCTGATTGCCAACAGTGCTTTCAAGATCAGTGGTGGATTTATCAGCGGCATTCGTGTTCACTATGCGTCTTCTGTTATCACGAATGGAACGCATCAACAATGTGCACCCCACCTCATTATCGGCGAACGTATGCCGCCTCAAATCTTCATGCGCGCGGCAGATGCATGTCCTTGCGAAATTCAGGATATGCTCCCGTCAGATACGCGGTTCAAGCTTTTGTTCTTTGTTGGTTACTTAACGGAGGAGCGCGTAAAAGAACTCGACGCTCTCTCTGACGAAATGAGTGACCCTGCTTGTTTCCTGCAGAAGTATGGTTATCCCACGGAGGGGACAGCTCAAAGCATGTTCAGCATCATCACTATCGTGTCTGGTTGCAAAGAAGATGTGGAATTTACTCGAGTACCCGCGTTGCTTAGGCCCCACTGTTCCAAGTATGTCCTGCCAAGATTAAATCTGCGATTATGTGCCAATCAACTTTTTATAGTGTTTTACTAGATGTCACGGATGTCACGCAAAGCCTAGGCGGTGGAGCATACAAAAGGTTCGGAATTGACCCAAGCTCTGTGACGTTGGTCATCATCCGTCCTGACGGATATGTTGGCATGATCGCGCCCGCGAGTGCGTTAGAAGACGTCGACAGTTACTTCGCAGCTTTTACAATTCCCCGGAAGGGAGTGATGGCCACTCAATTACCTCAGACTTCGTATATTTCTGGCATAGTGGTCTTAACAGAATATATGTATGCGAGTGCTGAAGTATAGAGATGATGCTTACGCAACTGGCGCTGTGTGGACGCAGAGCTTGCCTTGCCTTCGCCCATTGGAGCGATGAGGCAGTTAACAAGGGTCAGTTGTTGAGCACTGAGTGCGAGTGCCAATGCGAGGATTGTCAAGGGCTTACAAGAGTTTACGTCTCAGATTTTTAAAAGGTGTGCTCACATTCAGCTTGTCACTAGTGACTTGGTGTCATTGACCTGAACAATCAGAAATTAGAAATTGACACGTCGCAGCGGCGTCATCTCCACAATATTGGGTTTCACATAGCAGGTCACATCGATGCATCCGGCAGGTGTAGAATGTAAAAGAGAATGGAGAGACAAGGATTAGGAAACGTTGACAACGGAAGAACTCGTATAGTACCACGTGATACTATATCGGATCGCTGGTATCGCTCCCCCTTACTCCACGTATTTAACTACGCCCGGATTGTACCAAGGATGTACAGGAGTATTCTTCCAAACTACCCAGGCTGGGTACCTGGTTATACCTGGTTACTTTGTGCGAGAATCTCATCCTTGTGTCGATCCTAGACTTCGACCATCCTTGTTGTCTTCATCTTCTCCCTCGAAGATCATTTTCATCTTGTTCGCGTAACTACATGGATGCAATCGAGGGCACGACAGCCAATACCTTGGATATCATTGCTGCACTGAACAGAGTAAGTGACACGTTATAGTTGCGCATACTTAATAATGTTCAGTTACTTTGGCAGCTGGCGCACTCACGAATAATCGTATGTATACAATTTCCTATACATCTGATGGCATGTTGACGGTAACCAGATTCCAGACCTTGAGACCCCGTACTCCGCGTTCCCCAATACGGATCACTCTGTCATAGGACAGAAAGACCTGAGCATCAGCGCCGTTGTCGCTGAACGCCAGCAGCAATTGGATGCAGTTTCGCAAGAGATTTCAGACCTGGAAATAGTCGTGGATAGAATCAAAGCAAATCTCATCCAGAAACTCATCGAAAATCATGACAACATTATGCAGTCCATAATCTTGCATAAAGGGCTTACATCCGCCCTCTGGCGCTTCCCTTTTGAAGTCCTGTCCCATATTTTTATTCACTGTCTCCCGGAGACCAAGTACTTGTCGCCTGCAGCAAGGCTAGCTCCCATGTTGTTGACCAGAATTTGCCGACGATGGAGGGATGTTGCGTTAGGCACACCCAGTTTGTGGCGCAGACTGTCTGTGGAAGCAGCCAGCCACAGCGACTGGCAACGGGCAGTCTTCTGCTATGACTCGTGGCTCCAGCGATCAGGGAGTCGTCCACTCTCGTTGAAGCTCCTGTACTCTGTAGATAATGCGGCAAACCTACGAAACCTTCTCCAGCCTTACAACACCCGAATCTCGTCTCTTCATACCACGTTTGAGCACGCCCCCATAACCCATCTATTACAAGATCTCCCAGTACTTCAGGAGCTTACGATACGTCATGTCAACGGCAATTTTACGAGATCATCTGTTTGGACCACCATCTCGCGACTGTCGCCTGCCCTGCGCAGCCTCGATGCATCAGAAGATTTCCACCCGTTCGACTCCGAACAGTTGTATTCTTTTAATCCCGGGTGGGCCCACTTGACAAACGTCAAGATCGTCATATATCAACCAAACGTACTCTCCCACTTACTTCACCTGTGTCCCAACCTCTCCTCGTTACATATCAGAATAAAATACGGAGATGTTATACAGCCCCTAGAGCCATTCACACACGCGAACCTTGAAACCTTGTTCATCCTTTGTCGGGACTCATCGAACCCACTTGCTGAGCTGTTGAATTCACTCACGCTTCCCAACTTACGATCGTTCTATTGGATTCCCTGGGTACGAATAGGACGATGGCCTCATGAGGAATTCAAGGCATTTTTAGCGCGGTCAGGTTGTTCGTTGGACTCCCTGATTTTAGACGACATTAAACGAGATGGACCAACAGAAGAAGAGGGGACGGAATACGTTGCCCTCGTTCCTTCCTTTAAAATTACACAGGACACGGGTTATGGGTATCTACAATATGTTCCGTATAGATAGATTCATTATACCATATTACCCCTACCAGCCCGTACCCATAATCGTACCTTGAGCGTCCCTATTACTGCTATGTATGTCACATAAGAAAATTCAAGGCATCACAGATTGGAGTAATATTGAGTAGTCACAGAAGGGATATAGTACAAGTAGTAAATCGATGATGACTGTGACATAAATGATCCTCAAGGTTGCCCTTCAAGGTATGTCATTCTCTTCTTTTTCGAACTTTTCATCTTGTTCACATTGACAGACTACATGGAGGCAATCGAGGGTATGACAGCCAAGAATCTCTGTGGCACAGCCTCGGATATCATTGGTGCACTGAATAGGGCATGTGACAGGTTATAGGCATGCATCTCTCCGAAGAATAATGATCAGTTGCTTTGACAGCTAGCACTCACGCGCACGAATCATCGTAATTACGTCTTCAAAAAAAAATTTATACATTTATGTAATGGCATAGTTGATGATGACCAGATTCCAGGCCTTGAAACCCTGTACTCCAGACCATGAGTCACGGAGCATCAGTGCTATTGTCGCCGAACGTCAGGAGCAATTGGATGCAGTTTTGCGAGAGATTTCAGACCTGGGAATACTCGTGGATAAAATCAAATCAAATCTCAACCAACAACTTGTCGAAAATCATGACAAGATTATACAGTCCATGATCTTGCATAAGAGGCATACATCCGCTCTCTACCGCTTCCCAGTCGAAGTCTTGTCCCACATTTTTCTTTTCTGTCTCCCGAAGATCAAATACTCGTCGCCTGACATAAGGCTTGGGCAACATGTGTTCAATGCAACATCCCTCCATTGTCGGCACTGGCAAATGCCGGTCAACAACATAGGAGCTAAGTTTGTGGTGCAGATTGTCTGCGGAAGCAGCCAGCCACAGCGACTGGCAGTGGGCAGTCTTTTGCTATGGTTCGTGGCTCAAGGCATCAGGGAGACTTCCACTCTCGTTGATGCTCCTGTCCTCTGTAAATAATCTGGCAAACCTACGAACCCTTGTCCAGCACTACAACACCCGAATCTCGTCTCTTCATATCACATTTGAGCATGACCTCACAACGCCTCTGTTTCACGAACTCCCAGCACTTCAGGAACTTACCATACACAATCACAACGGTAGTTTTATGAGATTCCGCTTATCTGTTCAGACCACCATCGCGCGACGGCTGCCTGTCCTGCGCAGTCTCGACTTATCAGAGGATTTCAACGATTTCGACTTCACACAATTGTATAAGTTCAGTCCGCCCTACGGGTGGGCCTGCTTGACAAACGTCAAGATCTTCGTACTCAAACCAAACGTACTCTCCCCCTTACTCCAGCTGTGTCCCAATCTCTCTTCGTTACATATCAGATTCGAATCCGGAACTGTCTCATCACAACCAAAGCCATTCACGCACGCAAACCTTGAATGCTTGTCGATGATCCTTTGTCGGGACGAACTTGCATCGGACCCACTCGCTGAGCTGTTGAATTCACTCGCACTTCCCTTTACGATCGTTCTATTCCCTGGGTACGAACAGGACGATGACCTCATGAGGAATTCAAGGCATTTTTAGCGCAGTCAGGTTGTTCGCTGATGTTAGACAACCTTGAAGGAGATGGGCCGACACTCGAAATTAGATAACGCCTAATACTTACCCATTGTTGTATATAACCAACTACTATGTAATCAAACCGGCTCTTACGGAACAACACCTTGTCGATATCTCAGGCTCGCATAACGAGTCGCGATTCGTCGCACACACATCCAGCACCCAGCATAACGATTGACCGGTCCCCCATACGCCGTCTTTAACAACTGTTCACAGTAACGACCGTTCACGATGACCGCCCTTCTTTCACCAGCAATATCCATGTCCACGTCCACCACAGATTCTACTCCCTTCTCTCAGTACCATTCTCTCCGCCCGTCCCCAACCCCATCCTCAAGTTCATCATCATCCAGCTGCTCTTTGAATCATGCAGATGAAGGTGCGTTCATTCAGACGTTCTTTTCGTGGCGAGTATTTACGGCAAGACAGAAGATGTCACCATCACGGCGTCGCGTTCACTGCCCGCGAGAAGTAACGGGAAGCGAAAGAGCCACGAGTAAGTTGCGTCAATCAGCTTCAGTTCAAGTTGTAACAATAACGCGCGCGCACACAGTGACATCCGTCTCCTCGCCATCTCCACCCACATCACTGAACTCTCGTACAGTATATCTGACATTCAGACGCGTATATTTGGTACGCGACTTCTTGGCCTATCATCCGTTTCCTGCTCATAGAACCCTCAGAAATACAGGAACTACGTCATAAATCTCAATCCTCAGGCGATGCAACCGCTACGACCGTCGTGATCGACAAAGCTCTTATGACTCTTGATGAACGCCTTGAGGCTGTCGCCGATGGCATGAGATCCGTGTCTGAATCTGTTTCCCCCTTCCAGAACGAGCACAATGACACCATGGACTCCGAACAAGCTGTACTCGTCCGCAAGCATGCAGTACTCGTCACCGAGTGGGACGCCGTGCAGAACGAGACAGACGTTCTCAGAGAGGAGCTGAAAGAAGATAAATGGCTCACTGTGTTCAGAACAGTCACCGAACAGGCAGACGGAATGATGGGAAGCTTGGAGAAAGCAGTTAATCGCTGTCAGGTGTGCTTATGCCTCTTCTTCATGTTTTACGCTAACACGACTCAGGATTTTATATGGCAAGTACACCGGAGAGGAGACGATTCACTCTCGCAAGCGTCATACAGGGGCTCAATTAGCTCCGACAAGAACCCTGTGAGCATCGAGGTATTCAATGAACTTCTCAACTCCTTTGAAGCGAAGAAAAAGTGGGGTTTTTCCTTTGCAATTACACCTTTTAAGCTTACGCTCCGTCAGGCACTACGTCCCTGCTACATCCAAAGTGCTTGCGATCATTGATAATGGCGTGCAGAACCGTGTCACAAAGAACGGCGAGACGCTCCGCCGGCATGGAGAATCTGTTAAGCGGTGGCGTATCCTCAAGGAGAAGATGGCGAAGATAGATAAGGAAATGCAGGCTGTGCGAATCATCCTCGTTGGTGGGGATATGGCTCCAAGCGAAACTGGTTCCACGGCATCGGGACAGACAGCGAATGGGTATCTTGCAACGCCTCCGAATGGCACTACAAAGAGCCGTGCGCTGAGCCGAAGTTCTACCAGTACACTTTCTCGGAGCATATCACCACTGAGGAAATTTGCTAGGAAAATCACTGGTCATGTCCGCTCGCCTCCGGTTCCTGTCACTCCCTTGCCTGTATCACGAGAATCGTCTTCGGTATCAAAGGACTCCTCACAATCACAGGGTCCTTCATCGGAGCCGGCGAAGACACTACGACGACAACGCACTTCAATATTCGCATTCAATCGGACAGGCAGCGGTGCCCCGCTCACTCCAGAGAAGGGACACAAATATAGCCACAGCCTTACACCCGAATCCTCACCCGCCAAACGCTTTGAACATATCGACCCTAATTCGACTGTGAAACAGAGAGCATTGAAGCAGCCGTGGAACAGCTCAACAAAGGTAGAGTCGCCAGACCCTGCATCAACCATCAAGCCCACTACTCCAAAGCGGCCGAATGTCAAGACTGTCCTCTCCCCTGAACATATTCCTCTTGTACCGGGCACGCCTTCACGAAGGAGCATTAGTCGTTGTTCAAATACGTCTTCACGTCCTTGGTCTCCTATTAATTCCTCGATATCCACAAATCCTTCTATATCTCATCTTCCACCTATACATCCTCCATCACGATCTCAAACGCCCAGTCTCGGAACGGCACCACGCCCACGACCCAAGACCCCAAGTCATATTCCCGCCCCCGCCATGCACTGGCGCTCCGTATCTGCGCGGCAGCCCGATACCGATGACGACGAAGATCTCACGACGCTGATGCAGCGCGCATTTGCGCCTCCTCAGCATAATGCCTCTCCTAGTGCCGCACGTTCGCATACCCCTAGTGGCACACGCATACCCCCACCGCGCCCTCCAAGCCGGTCACTGATACCCCTTCCCAGCGTGCACGTCTCCTGCGAATCACGTTCCTCGACGGCGATGTCGTTCTATCGCCCCGAAAGTCCCCTGACCCCAGGAACCCGCTTCAGGGCACAGACGCCGGAATCGACACTGAAAGCAAAAGCACAACAAATCCCGTTCTATACGGGCGCGGGGAACAGCGCAGTGCGTGCATCCGCGCGACAGGTCGTCGCAGGGAAGCTCCCGCCTTCGTCGTTCCGCGATTCGTCGACGACGCGGACGCCCAGTTCGCGTCCAGGGTCGAGGGCAGGCGCGTACACGCCTGTGGAACGAGACCCTATGCACCTTTACGTCCCTGCGAGTGACAAGGACCCGCTGGATGTGGAGGTTGCGGCGATCGTGAATGCGATCCCGCATGGGCTACTGATTGAACGCGTCGACCCGCCGTTGAAGGTGCCGCCGAAGGAGGGAGATGAGATTAGGGCGTCATATGCGTTTTCGAACAGTTTGAGTAGGAAGGTGGTGGTGTGTAAGCTGACGACGCTGACGCGCTCTGGGGCGAGGGGGGGCGGGACGACGAAGAAGGTTGTGTGTCGGGTTGGAGGAGGTGAGTGATTGATTGATTTTGTTCTTTTCATCGTTGGAACTTCGTGCTGACACGGAGTGTTGGTAGGCTGGCAAGATCTACAGCTCTACATGCTAAACCGTCAGGCAGGCATGTAGAACGCTTCATACGAGGAACGGTTACCCATGCATCACCTGAGTTATTTTCTTTGCAATTTTCATCCCATCAAGTAAGGTCTGAGACGTCGCACGTAGAGAATCGCTAGTCACGTAACATTTTCATTGATACTGTATTATGATTATATCCTCATGTCCATTATGCCCACTCACGTTTTGTCAGTTTTCTATTTCTTGTTATCTCGTGATTTATCGTCGCTATTTGGATTGTTATGAAATTTAGTCAGTAGTAAATAGCTTAACTCTTGGATCAAATTGGGCTCGAAGTCGGAATTTGCAATAAGCAGTAATTGTCAGTCAGTCCACATGCTACTTATGTAAGTATGTGAATCCATATTCAAAAGAGCTTACAGTGCTCATCTAGCAACCACTCCATTCTAATGGTACCCTGCCCAGCTCCGCACTCTCGAGAACCAAAACGAGCGCTCATGCTTCAAGGGTAATGATATCGCCTCTCCATCCTCCACATTGACCGAGTCATACCCAATAAAATCGAGCTTATTCCACCGCCCGAGGGGGCGCGAACGCAACGCGAGCGTCATCTGGAAGACGTACTTGCCCTGTTGCAGCTCGCCGGTGGAGTGTGCGGGAACGGGGTGCTTCTCGGTGAGGTTCGTGATGTAGACGGTGCTGCCGGAGAGGGACCAGTCGCCGATGTAGAAGCCCTGAGATGCGGAATGTGTGAGCTGGGGGGGCAGCGTGAGTGGGATGTGTGTGTACCTTCATACGCAGGGTGGGCTTGAGCATTGGAATGACGACTTGGGGTTGCCATTCTTCGTTGGCGAGGAGGGATAAAACTTGTCCATTGGGGAAGAATCGGCTGGTGTATGGTTAACGAGGAGGAGAGAGGATTCTCGCACGAGACTCACAGGTATCGGTGGTAAGTGATAAGGTGGGTTATCTAAAAAGGAGGTCATGAATTCGGACGCATCGGAAATGTGCGAGGATCTTCTACGTACGTTAACCCAAGCGTTCTCGCTGGAGCCCATCCGCCTGCGATTTTGTAAGACAGTGTAGACGATAAATCTCTGAAAGCATAGCTTACACATAATGGCAAACAGCAATATATACCCCATCCAGCCGCAAGCGAGGATGTTCGATATAGACTCTCCGGTAGTCTGAACCATACTGTTTCACGATATCCGTCAAGGACTCATCATCAGGGATCTGTGGGGGCTTATACGCCAAGTAGACAAAATCTCTGTTGCAAAGTATTTGATAACGTAATGTACATGCAAGGGGCGAGCACCATACCTCCAAATCGCAGAGTCCAAGCTAAGCATGCGTGCTTTACGACTGACAGTCGCAAACCGCTCGACGGTAGTATAGTCAAGAGTTCGCAGGACTTTCAGCAGAAGTTCATCAGGGATGAGATTAATGGAAGGCAGTCCCCCCTTCTCATCCTCCGGTTCAAAGACAAGGTGCTCAGGAAAGTTCTTGATCACTTGTGCAAGAAATCCCGATGTCACATGTGGTTTATCCCTGTCATCCCTGTCCGCGCTAAGCTTCTGCGCACCCCGTGCGACACTCTCTATCTTGCCAGCAGATGAAGTTTTCTTGTGTCCAGCGGGGCTAGCGGCAGACAGCTCGTGTTCTTTGAAGTACGCGCGGTCGACGTTCGGGTCGAGACGGAATGCCTGGCGATAGAGCCGGAGAGCCTCGTCTAGCTGACTCTGCTGCTCGTGAAGGACAGCGTTGCGATAGACCTCGACGGCGTGAGCGAGAGTGGGACTGAGATGAGATTGGCCGTGAGATGCGAGTACGGGGACGTTAGGCGCACCTGCGATGGAATGGGTTGCAGGTCTGGGAAGCCGTCGAGGTGCAGGGTGCGTGTTGCTGGTAGTGACAGTCTTCGTACTTGTATCACTACGGGCTGGGGAAACAGCACGATCTGCGGTGGTCCCGGTGCTGGCACTGGCTCCGGGTTGAGATTGTACGCCTGATGTAGTAGTTCGCCGTTGCCTGACCTCGGCCTTCCATTGTTCTCTGAAGCTTGCGAGTTCTGCAGGCTCGTGCTCCGGGTCTGGAGCTGGAATATCCGATGAGTCTGCGCTCATGAGAAGGGACTATACCTTGGATTGCGAAACGTTATTGGCTGTGGAAGTAAACCGGAAGTGTTTTAACCTCCTGGCTTGCTCATGGCTGACAAAGTTCGCTTGCGAACGGCTTGCAGTGTTATGACTCACGATTCTAATTAAATTAGCGCCTGTAACGTGTACTCCTAAAAGATAATGCCACTACATGGAGACGAAGACCACACTATGGTATAAATAAAACATAGGAGGGGTCCTGGTGGGGGATACAATGCATAATCTGTGGTAATCAAGCCAGCGGAGTGCAGGACTCCAAAGCGCCAGAGTAGCCGCTTCATGACTTTATGAACCCCAGCCGCTTCAACTCTTCACAGCTCTCTATTTTCTCCGCCTCAATCGCCTTCACTTTCTCCCAGTCCGTGCCAATGCCGAATACCCCAACTTCCGCTTCTCTCCTCTGTTGCCGTCTCTCAACTCCACGCTGACAGTCACCGTAAAGATTATTGGTGTAAACGCGTTCCACTTGCCCTTCAAACTGTGATAGAGCAGACCCACGTCGTTGGTTACCCCCAGCAATGTCAGCAGCGATGTGTGGATGACTGTTGAACTCGGCTCCATTGACATGGTACTTTATGCCCATTCCACCCGTCTGTCGTTCAACATTGAAACGTGATGATGACGAAAACGAATATCGCGGGTCGGGTATTGACGTAGAGAACAAGTCCGGAATTGCACTGAGGAACGTGAACCCGATAAGCAATAGGAGGGGTAGGAGCTGCGTAAGCAGCGAACGACCTTGCGCCCCTTCAGCCTGCTGCTGTGCACCTCCCGTATTCGTACGCATACGTGTTGTCCGGAAGCCTCCTGGGCCAAACGATGTGGTGAATACTGGCCCTCCAAAAGGACTGCCTCCGAAACCACTGTTCATGGCCATGCCTCCTCCTCCAAAGAACATATTGAAGAGATCCTCTGGGCTCATCTCGCCTTCGAAACCCCCACCGAATGGGGTTGCAGAGAAGCCGGGCCCACGCGAGGACATACCACCAAATCGCGATTCTGGGTCTGACCCGGATTGGTCATAAGCTGCTCGCTTTTGGGGATCTGGGTGAATGTCAGAGCTGTGCAGCATATGACAATAAGTCGAGCATACCTGAAAGCACTTGAAAGGCTTTAGAAACCACTAAGAGTTTGTGTCAGAGAGGCGCACACGGGGACTATACTAGACGTACTCTTGAATGCTTCATCTGCTCCGGGAGCGCCGTTCTTGTCAGGATGTAGCGCCAGGGCAAGCTGTCGCCACGTTAGAAGCTATATCGGACAGGCGCACATATCATGTTAAATTACCTTCCGGTAGGCCTTCTTTATCTCGGCCTCCTCGCACTCCTTCTTGATGGACAAAATCTCATAGTACTCCGTAGCCTTGCATGCCTTTACCCGTTTCACGACCTTCACCTGCTCAGCAGTAAATTCCCGTTTCTCTCCTCCCATCCCTCCAGCAGTACCATTCGCACTGCCCGTATTCCGGTGCTTTGTGCCAGAAGCTGATGGATGTGTCTCTGTAGAAGAAGACGAAGCCTGCGTGTTTCCATTTGCGGTCGAAGGGCCTGCCCCAGCCGACGCCTCCGAGGCTACGATGGACTCAAGGAGCTTCACAGCCTCGGACGTGGAGAAGAGGTTTACAGATTTTTGAGCAAATTTGCGCGCAGAAGGGAGGTTACCGGCGTCTCTGTATTTTTGTGCGATGGAGAGGCATTTGATGGCTTCGTCTTTGTTACCTTCCATCGCTTGGGGGTAGACCACGTAGGTTGGCAAGTACTTGGAAGGTTGGTGACGAACCTGAGAAAGTGTCTCATTCCTTATTCGGCAAGTGCCCTATCTGGGCCACTGCCAACTTCACTTTCTCGAATTTACTCACTGTGCGCTATTTCACGCCGTTCTATTCCATTGAAGTTGAATGACGTGCAAAGCCCTCCTTCATCACGATTGGCATTGATTCGTGCAGGGCAACAACAGATGAGTTCAAGGCAACGATGGACTAATTGTCTTCGACGAAGCACTAGCGTAAGTCCCATGGGAATCAATGTCATTGTTCGAATTAACTGTATATCTAAAGACACACGGCGGAGACATGAACTCCGTGACTCTCATGATTTAAATCGGGCTTGGGAAGCTACGTGCTCAGCTCGTTGACTTCTGCCGTGAGCTGGTACCAGAAGGCGATTTCACCTCCCTTGAACAACGCAACATCACTTTCTTTGGCCAGTGGCAATTATTGTGCAATAATTTTATGCTCGAAATAGAAGAGACCGCTTATTATGATCGTTATAGCCAATCGCACTGCTCAGAGACTGCAAGACTCAAAAGTGAATCAGAGGAGGCATCCTGCTCTTCGGGGTGGTGACCTGAAGCCTCAGTGTGGTGCTGTTGCTCAGACCAATGTGCAAGGATGACAGTGGTCGACTGAGAGGTGAAATGGACTTGGGGGGTTGAGTCGCCTACCGGTGGCCGTGACTGCGTTCAACTTGAAATGTCATATATTTACTACTATTTCATTGCTGCAATGACTCTTCTAGTTCGTAATAAGCAATCTCTCCTCGATATCATGCTTCGATTGTAATCCCTCATTTAATATAACCTAAATTTCGAGGGCACGTCTTGATGAAGATCCAGGGAGTCAACACTGACATGAGCCGGAGCGACGAAAATCATTCAAACAGCGATTATGAAAACTGATATCGGATTTCTCATGCCTCGAATACACCCATTCCGAAAAGCCCACCATCATGCAGGTGTTATATTGCGAGGGGTATGTAATATGGAACGCAAGCGAGAAGACAACGTATGCAACATGTACGGATTTAAGGTATAGGTTTACGGAACTTGATATATTAGTAGACTCCGGGGATGAATTTATACTTGACGATGGAGCAATAACGCTCCCAGTCCTTGCCGTACTTAATGGAGCAACGCTCAAAGTCGCGGCCACAGCGATGAATGAGCACGGTGATGAAGAAGACGGAGTAGAAGTAGGGAATGATGGTTGCGCCACCGATTACAACACCCCAACAGAAGCTCATGGTCCAGTCGGCGACGTAATTCTGACGAAGAGGAACAACGTTAATAGACTGAAGGATGAGTCATAAATATAGCCTACAGGTTTGCGAGAGTATCTCCACCAACCACTGATGAGGAGTCGGTTCCTAAAATCATCAACGTAAGAGAAAAAATAACGAGAAATCAGTGGAAGACTTGCCCATGCGCAGTCTGAATAAACTCGGGGTTCTTGAGGGTTCCCCCTGGGAGCTGTGGGAACGTGTTGCGGAAGGTCGTGATGCCTTGCGTTTGCATTTTGAAGCGACTCTTCTGTGACATCGAGGTGTCCCAGCTACAAGGATGAATGTCAGATGAGTAACAGGAGCTAAAATCGACACGTACATGTAGTATGCTGTTAGTAGAGTGGTGAAAAGAACAACGTAGGTGGGAGTAGAAAATTGGTATTTAGAGGGATGGTGCGACGCCATGTACACAACAGAGTATACATAGGTCTACAACGCTAGGGATCAACGGAGGTGGCATGCGGCAAAAGGATGGACGTACAAAGGGAACGCCAGCAAAGTTCCAGAAGATGACCATGAAGCCCCATCTGGCAAAAGGAATCGGTTAATCAATCAGATAAACAAGCGTAAACGACAGCACTCACTTCTCGTGATACATGTCCCATGTTTGAGGAATGCATTCCTCACCCTTTGCACTAAGAACGGAATAAGTAACCCAATTACTGATTCTCACATCAGCACACACCATGCGTTAAGGTAGAGCCATGTCGCAAGAATCATAAACGCCATGTTCTACATTTTTGTAAGTCATCAGTGATAGGAACACCACAACGCGGGACGTACGGGGGTGACGTAGCCATACTGTTCATACTGGTGGCAACCTCCAGACACGGCCAAGAAGAAAACGATGACCCAAGGGATGCGAACTTCAGCCCACATCTTCAGGTCAACAGAGCCGATACGGGGGTTCAAAGAAGCACCCATGAAAACGTCGTAGATGAAGCTCCCAGACATGCGGATCTGATTCCCGGTTGCGACGGTAATGAAATACATTCCGAAGGACACAGCAAAGCCGTAAATCATGGCGACGGACATGATGTGGCCATAGTTGTCGATAATTTCGGTGAGACGGAAAATGTGGTAGTAGTGCAGAGCGGCAGCCGTCAACATGGTTGCGTAGAGGCAGTAGAGCGCATTGCAGTTATACATGAGAGTCTTGTACCCAAGGGAAGGTACAGGAAGACCTTCTTGTTGGTAGCCTGGCATTACCCATGCGAGGAAGAGCTGGTAGACGACAAGACCAGTATAAACTTTCCACGCGTATGCATTGGGGCTTGCATCCTGTAAGAAGTTCAGGGAGGAGGAAATTTTAATCATAGCAGGTACATACGTCGCGAACGTGCGCCCACATCGTCTCGAGGAATGGAATAATGCCCTCAATGGATGTGGGGTAGACAAGTTTACCATCATAGAACCACAGGCAGATCCAGAGGTAATACATGAGTAAAGGGAAGCCAACCATCATCGCAGTTACCCCTGCAGGACCGCCAAATTCATAGCTGAGAGACGATGCGTTGAGGCAATGTTGAAGAGTGTTTGAGAAAAAAACTTACGACTGATGCTTGTCGAGCAATTCGTCCACTTTGCGGCCCTCATCGGTAGTGGTGAGAGATTTTGCAGGAGTAGGTGAGTCGACACTGCGCTGTCTTAACTCGTTCCCCGTGCTGCCATATGACTGCACCATCTTGTAAACGGTCAAGCTATGCTTTAGACGCTTGCTGAAGTTGCACGACTTCAACGAGAGCACACTCGCGGACTTATAAATTTATTTCAATCTCCGTTTTGAACCTTGTTTTTCAGGGCTTGGTTAGTTCACCACGTTTATCACGCTCACCGTCATCTGCTCAGGCGTTCGTCACTTCACCTGTTTGTTAGCCAACGGTTGGTCAGTTTTTGCGTTGGTTTTGTGTCCTGTATATCGTAGCTGCCGTCCAACAATCCATTCTTTGCCTCTTCATGGCGTCTTCAGTTTTCTACAAGTTCAAGTCCCAGAAGGATGAGTCTCGGGTGACCTTCGATGGCACCGGGATCTCCGTTTTTGACCTGAAAAGAGATATCATATTGGCCAATAACTTGGGTAAGGCAAATGACTTCGACCTTCATGTATATGATACTTCCATGCAGCAAGGTGCGTGGTAAATGTGTTAGTCTCTCATCCTCTCCTTCTGAGACTTCATGTGCGTTTTAGAGTACAAAGATGATTCCCAGATGATTCCACGTTCTTCATCTGTCATTGTGAAGCGTCTCCCTTCATCCCGCCCAGGCAAAGGCAAGGCAGCCATGTACCTTAGTGGTACCAACGGTAGTGCCCACACTCCTACTTCTGATACCGTCCAGAGACTCGGTGGTAGTGGTGTAGTGTGGCACAAGGGTGCCATGTCGAAGCGTTTTGACATCAAAGAAGAATCATCTCCAACACCAAAATTAGCTGCTGTGCGTAGTTATGACACGAAATATACTCACCTCGCTCGAGAGCGAGTCTTACACCCACCGCAGTCAACATCTATCCCCAAGAACTCCGTTACGAAGGATGACGAAGCAGCTGCGATGGCTGCAATGTTCCAGGCCCAAACCACTAACTGGGAGGAAACCCAGGAAAAGATGTCTCAGTTGGTATCGCGTCTTCGCGCTTTTTGTCTTAGTAGTAGAACGTGTCTCATGAACGTGATTTTGCTTTCCCCCGTGCCCACTCATTGGGTGTAAAACAGTGCTATGCCTATATATAATAACCCTAGGGGGACATCTTTTGGTCGCGGTGGAAAGCCGTTTAGCCCTCACCAACGTCCCCAGCCAGAACGACCATTGCCTCCTAGCTATGTTTGTTACCGATGTGGTCAGAAAGGTCAGCCGTTGGGCAATTGTGGACTACAACTATTTTACACGCTAAATTTCACAGGTCACTGGATACAAGATTGCCCAACAAATAGCGATCGCGAGTTCGACAACAAGCCCCGAATTAAACGAACTACTGGTATTCCACGAAGTTTCCTGAAAGCTGTTGAAAATCCAAACAAAGGCGAGATCACCCAAGGGGTGATGGTGACACCGGAAGGTGGTTATGTTGTTGCCCAACCTGACTTGTGCGTTTTTATTTGTTTTGTGACGGTATACGATCTAACTCCACGACAGGGCTTCTTGGCAGAAGCAGTTATCTCGTCCAAAGGGTTTGACCGCTGCTGACGTTCGGGAACGCCCTCCTACCGATGCTTCTCTTGCTTGTCCTATAGACAACAGATTATTCCGTGACGCTGTCAAGGCACCTTGCTGTGGTACTTCATATTGTGAAGAATGTATCCAGACTCATTTACTTGAACACGATTTCACCTGCCCCAAGTGTGGCAAGAAGATAGCTTCGCTTGACAAAGTTGTCATGGATAAGCCCATGCGAACGAGGGTCGCTGACTATATCGATAAAGTTGTCGAAGAGAGCAGGAAAGAAAGTGAAGAGAACTCAAGCAATACAACATCTTTCCTCCTTAACGGCCAGGCATGCATCTCATTCGCCCGTTGCTGTGTAAATAACTGACACGTATCGGATAGGCGTCCGATGCAGACGGCTCCATCAATGATGACTTCTATTCAGATCAACAACCTAGCATGGATATGTCCCAGATGATTGTCGACAGCATCCCGTCACTTCAAGCCCAAGTCTCTCAAATATCAATCATGCTTCAGAATCCATCCCTACCAAACCACGTACGCCAGACCACGGAGATCAAATATCAACAACTCCAGATGCAACTGCAACAAGCTCAGGCCATAGCCATAGCTGTTGCGACCACCCTTCAGCAGCAGCAACAGCAGCAACAACAGCAGCAACAACAACAGCAACAGCAACAGCAAAACGTTAACCCGATGGTATACGGCATGCAAGGTCAGCAGTGGCCTAGTCAATATCCGAATCAACAGCCTGTGGGCCAGGACTCTGCTTATCAACGGCTACCCATCAACACTCGTCGGCGGAACTTGAAGCGGGATCGTCCCTCAGATTTCTTGGAAGTTGGCGGTGAAAGCGATCAGAAGATGCCGAGGTATTGGGAGTGATTTAAATCCACGCTGAGCGGTCTTGAGCTGGTTTAGGTATTACATATGACTACTTACACGGACGTTAATCTGTCGCCTGCTGCATGTATTCACAAAACATTGACGAAATACAGTTATTTTATTGCTCCGAACTTGCTCCGAACTGTCTGACCAATGATTTGTCACGATGTCACCAGCGTTACGGCACGCGTCGATAATCGGCGTGACGCGACGCGTTAGTTATAGTCAGCGTGTTCGTTTTCGTTTTTCTCATTACATCCCTCTTGTACGAGTTGTAGCCATGGTCAAGGCCAAATCTGACGCGAAGGGCCAAAAGGCCATAACCTCTTTCTTTGGTGGTAAAAAGGAATCCAAGGAACCAGTCGACGAAGTTGCTGCAGAGGAGACATCTGATGATTGTGCAAAGCCTCAGGCCTCGAAGGCGCCCAGAAAGACAGTCAAGAAGAAGGGGAAAGTCAAGGACGATTCCGAGGAAGGATCTGATGATGATATCCCTGCTCAGTCTGCGAAGACGGATGGAAAAATAGAATCATCAACTTTACCACCCATCCATGAAACCCCTGCCATGTTCCGTGATTTGGTGTCGCGTCTTCCAGGAATCCTAGACGTCGCCGAGCATATCAGAGGCCGAAAACTGCGTGTGGCCACCATGTGTTCTGGCACAGAGTCGCCTCTGCTCGCTCTCGATCTCATCGGGCAGGTCATTCAGGAGGAGCATGGAATTCCCCTTCAATTCGAGCACGTATTCTCGTGTGAGATTGAGCCATTTAAGCAAGCATACATCGAACGCAACTTCCAACCGCCATTGCTGTTTAGGGATGTATGCGAGTTGGGAGAGCCTCAAGCGTGTGTTCTCTTTATACTTGTGATTGTTCTTTTCGCTGAACAGACTTTCGATGTTGTTTAGAACGACAGCCTATGGCGCATTAGCCCCTGTTCCAGGAGACGTCGATCTCCTTGTCGCAGGCACATCTTGCGTTGACTACTCTAATCTCAATAACGAGAAGAAAACCATCGATGGCGGAGGAGAATCTGGTCGTACTTTCCATGGTATGATGTCCTGGGTCACAAATCATCGCCCCCCTTTGGTCATTCTAGAAAACGTCTGCTCTGCTCCGTGGGACAGGGTGAAAGAGTATTTTGAAAAGCATGGTTACAGCGCAGAGCATATCAAAGTGGATACAAAGCAGTACTATATCCCGCATACCCGGATGCGTAAATATCTGCTCGCTGTTGACAAGAGAGGGTCGAGCATACCAGCAAAGTGGAAGGACATAGTCGTAAACAAGTTGAAACGACCCGCTTCATCGACGCTAGACGCGTTCCTTCTTCCTTCCGACGATTCTCGCATTCACCAAGCAAGGCAATTGCTTGTTAGAGACAGCTCTGGTGGCTCTGATACTCGAACTGGACGCACTGACTGGACTAGATGTGAGTCACGCCACGCGCGTGGAAGAGACGAGGAGGAGTTGGGGGAGAAACGTCCGCTAACGAGTTGGGAGGAAGGTAGGCATCCATCGACTTTTGCAAGTTTAACTCTAGCTGACGTTTTGACAGGTGGTACTTGCAGACTGCCCGATTTCGCATGGCAAGACTGGGGAGTGCGACAAGTAGAGCGTGTCTGGGACCTGATGGATATTAGTCTGCTACGCTCCGCAAAAATTGGGATTGACCCGTCATATAAGACGTTCGTAACGCATCCTGTTTACATTACATTCATAA
Organism: Rhizopogon sp. AM-2018a; assembly: GCA_002995095.1. NCBI lineage: Eukaryota > Fungi > Basidiomycota > Agaricomycetes > Boletales > Rhizopogonaceae > Rhizopogon > Rhizopogon sp. AM-2018a. The sequence goes on along the minus strand of PVYJ01006232.1, from coordinate 11,592 downwards.
GTGGCTAATTGACGAACAGTCTGGTGTGGAACCTGTCACAAAATGTCGACCGTTCGACCGGATCGAGCAAGACCGGTATCTGCCCTTGTCTGACTCCGTCCATGATTCCATACATCACCAACCGAGGTGGGCCCATGGTTGGCCTTGAGGCGCTGGCTATGCAAGGACTCCCCATTGATAAACTCCTTCTGACGAGGGAGAGTCAAGACGAGCTGGCTGATCTGGCAGGGAATGCCATGTCCTCTACTGTTGTTGGTGCATGCATACTCTCGGCCTTGGTTGTCGGCCAGAAACTACTTAAGTCTGGTGACGATAAGGAGACGTACGAGATGAAGAAGGATGTTGGTCACAATGAGGACAGGCATGCCATGGATGTTGACCTCGACCCTGCCGCTGCTGTCGATCTTGAAGAACGTATAAAAGGACACGGGAACCTTGTGGAGAGACCATTAGATCTGACCACCACGCAGACTGACTCCATTACTCGCATTTTGGAGGATGCGCGGAAGAGTGTCCGCCTTTGTCAATGCGAGGGCAGAAAGGATATCACGACGCGTGACCTCCTGCGTTGCAAAGATTGCGGCTCCTCATCCTGCAGGAAATGCGCAGGTCGTCCGGAACATAATTTCGAGCCTCTCGATGTCAAGCAAGTCCCGCGTCTCAGTCCTTCAACGTTCGTGCGGGGGCTGAAGTCCACTCTGCCCATGTGCATCTCCCTTAGCGGCGTCGACAAAGACCTTCTTGTCAGTCTTAGAGAGACTTCAGGCATCACAATTCCTGAGAAACGCTGGAACAGCTGGTACTCTGCCGTGCTGAGGGCGACTAGCTCAGAGCTTCGCTTTGTCGAACCTAAGCGCCAGGAGATTTGGTCTGCTATGTACCAATCACCTCATGCTAGTTTCGAGTTACACCTCGACCCAAAACAGACGGAGTGGCGCCTTTATGCGAAGCCAAGTGATGATGAGCCTGCAAATGCAGAGATTCGCCGTTTACTTCAGATGCCCGTCGCGAGATTCAGATGCGAGAAGGATCTTCTGCGGGGGTGTTGGCAATTTGCTCTTCCTGCTGCGCGTGAGGTTATGGTTACCATCGAGGGCAACGGAGAAATGGTTCCTTCTTGGGAGGCTCGTCTCGGCTTACAAGGCAAGGACTTCAAGGAGAAAGTCGTTCACTCACGGCTTCATATCACCATCCCCGAGTCTGAGATGTCGCATTTTGATCGCGATATTTCCGGAACATATGTTCTCCTTGATAAATGTGGGACAGCCAACGGTGCTCTACACAAGAAGCTCCCAAGTGATGATGACGCTTCTTTGCCGCCATTGTTCATGATGCTGGATCCAACAAGATGCGGCAATGCCGCGGACGACCCTTTTGTCTTTACGACGAGAACCCGGCGATACGAGTACGGAGAATTCCGCCCCATAATCTGCAAGCTCTACCCTTCATGGAGGCAGTCGGACGTCCAAGGGGAACAGCGTGTCAAATGCCATGTCCCTCTTCACTGGATAACCTCGGAATCAGTCAAGGTTCAAGTGAGTTACTCCAATCTGCGTGGTTCTCAACTTCATCTAACTTCAAACTACAGCCCTTCGCGCTGATGAATGCATCTTTCGCTGTACCTGTAGGCACGCTTAGTGCCAATGTCACGACTGATGCATGCGCAAGTGCCAACGCACTTCTGACTTGCACTGTGCCTCTGCCTGAAGATGCGGGACCAGAATGGCCTCGGGGCGAATGGAGAGAGGTTGACAAGGTCCATGAGCGCGGTACCTTCAAGGCGTTAGCTTGGCTGCTGGAGCGTATACGACACGTCGACGACAATCTCGGTCAATGGCAGAATGTCGAAGTTCCAGATGACCTTACTCACTGCCAACGCTGTGCTCCCACCCCTCCCACCGTTAAGTGGACCAAGAACGGCAAGAAAGCGGTTGCGATTGAAGATACCCAAGAGGCCGGGCAGTACGAGAGAGACCTCAAGCTTCGTCCGAGTCCGTTCGTCACCCAGTTGAAGATGGATAATCAAGTTGGCGTGGTGAAAGTGGGGCTTAATGTTGCTTCTATCTTGCATAGAGCTCTATCACGACTCCCCACTGCGAATCGCTCGGAGCGACCGGTGCTAAGCTGGCGGCTGGATACTAATTTTGCTTCTTCCGTGAAGATTCACAACCCTCCTTTCATACTTCTCAGCAATAAGCTCGACCTAGAGCACTCGCAGCCTCCAAATTTTGATCCGGAAAAACTCCCTCTGCGTATTGAACAGCTCCGTTCTCTCACTTGGATGATCGCCCGAGAGAAGGAAGATTCCGAACCGTTTGTCGAGGAAGAGATATCTGAAGCCATCCTGGAGCCTCTAGGGTGGCGCGCAGAAGGTCGGGCGCAGCGTCCGATACGCATTCGAGGTGGAGTTTTGGCAGACCAAGTCGGTTATGGGAAGACGGCAATTACTCTTGGGCTTATCGACTGCACAGCCAAGAGCGTGAAGAAAGAGTTCAAGGAGAAAGGCGATATTATTGGCAAGGTTCCAGTTCAGGCTACACTAGTCATCGTCCCTCCTCATCTCACAAGACAATGGCGCTCGGAAGCACAGAAGTTCGCTCGCAACCGGTTCAAGAACATTGTGGAGATTTCGACCGCCGCGCAGATCAACAATCTCACCATTGAAGATATTCAGGATGCAGACTTGGTCATCGTCGCCTCCAATCTGTTCCAGAGCACAGTATATCTCAGCAACTTGGAAGCCTTCGCCGCGGGAGGCTCCCTACCTACTCAAGACGGTCGTTACTTCAATGCACGTCTGAATATCACCCTGCAATCCCTACGGGATCAAGTCGAGCGATTGAAAACTGAAGGCTCCGCCAGCGTAATTGCAAACATTCGAGACGCTCGAAAACGCGGTATGTTCAATACCTTCACGCTTAACGTACCCTGACTGCTAGCAATAGAGGAGGAGTTAGAGGCGCAATTGTTTGTTGTGCCGAAGCGTCTCGTGGGGAAGGCCTACCAGGACGCTGCAGCCAAAGGAAAGTCCTCGCAAGCCAAGCTCAAGAGGGACGATTCCACGTCGGAAGAACAAATTTTCCCTGCTAAACCTACCTCGTCTGGTAAAATTTGCGAAGTCGTCATCACAGTGCCCGCAAGGCAGAAGCGAGCCGTTGCGAAGACTTCAGACTCTGACGAGCCACTTCCACGAAAGCGAATCCGGCGCAAGGCTTCCAAGAAGGTTATTGTGATCGATTCTGATGACGACACAGGAGATGGCCATGGCAGTGATTACGAAGAGGAAGGTCCCCAGCATCAATCGGATGATGATGACTCTGGAGATAATTCAGACGACTCAGACGATCATGTTTCCACTAAGAAGGCGTCGAAAACCATAAGACCTCGAAGCAAGCCGTCACGGAAGCCATCACCCCCGCCAACCTCCTCATCTGATGATGGTCATTCAGTCGGAGATTCATCCGACATAGATATTGACGAAGAGGATGAAGATGACGGCAAGAAAGACAGCAAGAGCAAGGTCAAGGGCAAGGGCAAATACGGTATTAAGGCAGCGCCGAAGAGGAAGGCAACGAAGAAGTCGGCCAAGAGCTCTGGTGAAGATACCGACAGCATGGAGGTCGACGACCCACCTTCATCTCCCGCATCTTCGAAAACCTCGAAGAAGCGCAAGACCACGGCTTCCGATGACAAACCCGCGAAGAAGCAGAAGCGTCGAGAGGATACCGACCCATGGAAGCTCGAAACCACTGCAGTCAAGAAAGACTGGACACAGACTCGCGCTCCACCTTTGGAAGTATTCCACTTTTCGCGCATCGTTGTGGACGAGTATACGTACCTCGGTGGAAAGGTACACTCAATGATCACCAAACTGACCAGCGATCGACGGTGGGTATTGTCTGGCACCCCACCGATTCACGATTTCGGCTCAGTGAAGACTATTGCTGCACATCTCAATCTTCATCTCGGTATAGATGATGATGGTGAGGGCAAGTCGGCTATGATCAAGAAACGCATCCGCGAACAGACGAGTAAGATTCCTACGGCCACAAATGGAGCGTGCTAATTATCATTACAGAGGTGGAAGAGTTCCATTCATTCCGTGAGGTACACACGCAGGAGTGGCATGCTCATCGTCACAATCTTGGTCAATTGTTCCTTGACATGTTCGTGCGGCAGGTGAGACACTCGCCAAGTATAATGTAACTCGAGGACTGAATTTGTGCTCTAGAACATCGCGGAAATCGACGAGATACCATGCACATCCGAAGTCGTAAAAGTCGTTTTGCCAGCCGCAGAGCGAGCGATCTACTTAGAACTAGAGCATCATCTTCGCGCCATCGAGATGGTTGCCAAGCGTACGAGGAAGTCAGAGAGTGACCGAGAGAAGCGCCTCAACACTGCTCTTGGCGAGAGCAAGTAAGAGCGAACATCTTTTGCTAAGACTACCATGTGACCTTCTCTTTCAGGACCGCGGAGGAGGCCCTTTTGAAGCGCTGTTCTCATTTCGATCTCGATGTCAAGGACAAGGAGAATGCCATGAAAGCTTGCGAGATCATCGTCAAAGAGAGGACCGAGCAGCTCGAGGAGTGCAAGAAGGAACTGCTGAAGGAGTTTCAGAAAGCCGTCAAGAAAGAGAAATCTATCGGCAAGCTCCCAGAAGAGAGTATGTTCCAGGAGTACGCCCGTGTTCGGAGATCAGAAGGCGGCGCTGGAGACCCTGAAGCTTCGGAAATTATCCAAGGACTTCTCACAAAAGCTGATGTCCCGGTTCTATCCACGAACTATTGGAAGAATAAGGCCAAGGGCGACATGAACCTGACGGAGAAAATGAAGGAGGCTGTCTGGGAACATCGCGAGCACACGCACATAATCCGTAAGCTCAGCAAGGAGCTCGTCGGACGCGTCCGATCACTTCGCTTCTTCACCGTTGTGCGCGACCTGCAAAAGCAAAGGGAGACGCCTCCCATCGTCTCGTGTCCAGGATGCGAGCGCAGCAAGGTACCTATGGATGAGGTTGCTGTGTTGTCTTCATGTGGCCATACTGGCTGTATGAAATGTGTCAAGGAGACTACTGACAAGGAAGAATGTGTTTACGCTTCTTCCGGTCAGTGTAAAGCTCCTGCTCGTGCTCTCAACATCGTTAAGGGAGAGACTCTGGGAGTTGATGATGAAGCTCGCGATGGACACGGCAAGCACTACGGGAAGAAATTGGAGATGGTTGTGGACCTCGTCAAGTACGTGGTCGTTTGATGTTTGCGCGACGAAACTCATGATCTATGACCTCAGGAACCAAATCCCGAAGAAGGAACGAGTTCTCATATTTGTCCAGTTTCCGGACCTCATGGCAAAAGTCGCTCATGCATTGAAGATGCACAAGATCGAGTTCTTGGAAATCAACGGCTCTGCAACCCAAAAAAGTAAAAATTTGGAGCAGTTCCAGAACAGCAGCAAGGAACGCGTGCTTCTGTTGAACGTCATGGACGAAAGCGCCAGTGGTGCCAACTTAACGGTCGCCAACCATGGAATCTTTCTTTCCCCTCTTCTTACCGAGAGCCAGGAGAAGTATGACGCAAACGAGACGCAGGCCATTGGACGATTGAGGAGGTATGGGCAGATCAAGCACGTCACCATACACCGGTTCATAACGACGGACACGATCGATTCCGAGATATTCCAAGAGAGGACTAAGGTGAAAATCTAGAGCACAGTAATCCCCGCGTTGCATTTGAATCTCAGGAAGCATTTATATACTCATACCGCAAGTTTACTCACTGATCAATG